>BSBK01010446.1:100000-167500 GCA_027943335.1 Chamaecyparis obtusa
CTTTGAACGGTTTTTATTTGACAAAGAAAATTAGGAGCCTTATATCCGAATGAGCTTTCCCGGCATTCTCTGCCATGGGAGCTCTTTCCTTTTCTCATGCATATTCAAGCCATGATGCCTGGCCCCGCTCTCGCTTTATTTTCACGCATTCTCACCTTTTCACTTTTCCTTCTCCTCTGCGCTTCCCTCTCGCGGGACGGCCTAATTCTGCTTAGATTGAAAAAAGTAGATTGGAGGGTTACGCATAACACTAAAGCTTTGAGCGACTGGAATGAATCTCATCAAAATCCGTGTGCTTGGAGTGCAATCTCTTGTGATACATTCAACACCATTACCGAAGTTGATCTCACTGATGCTTTTATTTCCGGCAACTTGACTTCTGCTATATGCGGCCTTCCTAATCTCATGGTGTTGATTCTCCGCAACAATGAATTCAGCGGTCCCTTTCCCCATGGCCTATTGCGTTGCAAGCGTTTGAGGAAGCTCGATTTGTCCGAAAACCAGTTCGCAGGAAGGGTGCCCAGTTCTATATCTGAATTTAGCGAATTGAGAGAGTTGAGCCTGGCAGGTAATGCTTTCAGAGGTCCCTTCCCCAACGGCCTTTTGCATTGCAAGAGTTTAAAGAAACTCGATTTGTGGAGAAACCAGTTCTCCGGAAGGCTTCCCAGTCGTATGTCTGATTTGAACGAGTTAAGAGAGTTGAGCCTGGGTTATAATGATTTCAGTGGCTCCATTTCTCTAGTCTTCGACACGCTGCCAAAGCTCAAAGTTCTCTTCCTCAACGACAATAGTTTTAATGGAACATTGAACGTTCTCGGGAATATGAAGTATCTGGCGAACTTTATAATTGGCAATAATCCTCTACAACCTAATGTCATACCCGGAGGGCTTCGGAATTTAAAGCAGCTGCAGAAGTTATCACTATATAACTGTAATCTTGTAGGTGGAATTCCGGATTTCTTCGGCAGTTTGACGCAGTTGGAATCGTTAGATATGTCGTACAATCATTTATGGGGTAATATTCGTACCAGTTTAATGAGTCTTTCAAATTTGGGAGAACTGTTTCTCAATCACAATAATTTGTCTGGACAAATTCCTTCCAACATTGATCAACTGAAAAGTTTAACCTTTTTGGATCTTAGAGACAATGTTCTGTCGGGACACATTCCTTCGAAATTACAATGGGATTCACTGACTTATTTCAATTTATCCAACAATAACTTGTTTGGGCGCATTCCTGAAGTACTAGACTATCAGGCTTACAAAGACCGTTTACTGCCCAACCCAAGGCTATGTGGGGGTCGGAAATTGACGCTACCTCGGTGCTCCTCTCCATATAAGAGATTGGCTACCATTCTGGTGGCACCCTTATTTATAGTATCCGTGGCTTTGACCTCCATTTTTCTTTTTCGTTCCTCTCGGAGGAAGCCAACTCACACGCCATCGTGGAAAATGACGCCATTCATTTCTACAGAAGTCGACGAGCTGTACATCCTCCGCAATTTGAAGGAGAGTAACGTGATTGGATCCGGAGGTGCCGGGAAAGTTTACAAGGTCATTTTGCATTATGGGAGTGCGGTAGACGTAAAGAAGATCCGGAACAGGGGCAAGCTAGGAGGAAATTTTAATAGAAAAGTTGAGTATGGAGAGAATAAAATTGGGGAAGCGGAGGTGGATGTATTGGGACTCATCCGTCATACCAATATCTTAAAGCTTCTCTGTTGCATTTCAATTGAAGAGTCAGATTTCAAGCTGTTGGTTTACGAGTTCATGCCCAACCGCAGCTTGTTCGACTGTCTGCACGGTGACCCAGAACAAGAAATGGCCCTGCGATGGGAAATGCGTTATCAGATCGCTCTTGACGTAGCTCGTGGGCTCAGTTATATGCATCATGATTGCTCCCCTCCAATATTGCAGAGATGTGAAATCCAGCAACATCTTGCTGGATGGGGACTTTGGGGCCAGAAACGCAACGTTTGGCAGCCGTTGCGCGTTTCAACGGAGACGAATTTTATAATTTTATAATTTTATCCAGACTCAGAGTGCTTGATAGGCTGGGTGATGAGTATATGGCGTCTGGTTATGTAGGATCCCACGGTTATATAGCTCCAGGTTCGATTTTATCTCTGCCCAGGATATGCTAAAATGTTCAATTTTCAATTTCTTATTAAAAGATTTAGCCCCCTAACATTATAAAATTTGATTGTACAGATTATGGCCATGGACTCAAGGTGAGCGAGAAAAGTGACGTTTACAGTTTCGGAGTGGTATTGTTGGAGCTGGTGAGTGGTTTGAAGGCTACAAATGAGGCGTATGGTGAAGGAGTAGAGTTAGTGCAGTGGATCCACAACACAATAACGATGGGCGGTGGAGAGGCGGCAGTGTTGTATTGCGGAGTAAAGGAAGAAAGCTGCATAGAACAAATGTTGCGAGTGTTGCAGATTGGACTGCTTTGCACAAATAGGAACCCCAAAGGCAGGCCTTCCATGAGGACTTTGGTGGAGATATTGGAATAAGTAGCTGGTCTCATCGGTAGTAATTTGTTCAATCTTGATTCTGATCTATCTGATGTCTTTCAGTTAATAAATCTCCGATCTGCAATAAATATCATGAGTATAGAACTTTCACTTCTGATAACCTTTGTTTAAAACAGATTATTTCAAAAAAAATTCGGAGTTTCTTCGTCTACTCAATTCTGTTTTTCTCGTCTGTCTGCCCTCGCAGGCATTTTTTCTCCTAGGGGAGCAGGGGTTGTGGAAACGTCTAAACAGCCAACTAAAACGTGTTTCTTACGAAGGGCATAGTAAGAATTGTTTTCATTTAATTCTCCTAAAAATCTATAAATCAAACTCTGTAATAATCGTTTCATACGTTGACTTTTATACATCCGAATTTTGTGAGTCTATCATCTAGAGAATGTAATTTTTATGGTGACTAATTGAACACCCACGTTTCAAACTGAGCACGCCTTCGTATTAAGCTTTACTCACTCTACTTTCATGCATTCAAATACAACCTCTCTTGATTGCATGTATTGTCAAGTATACACTTAATGCTGCTATGTAAATATCTATTTTTTTTGAAAGCTAAGATAATGCAAATTACATGTTGGACTTGGTGATTTGAGTGTATCTCAATGCTTGTGAATGTATTTATTATCGTAGTGGTGAAATTAATATGCACACAGACATTAGATTCATAGTTCTTAATAGAATAGGTAACATTACAATTAAGAGGCAACTGTATTGATAGTTGAGTCTATAATTTTTTCACTTTTGTTGCTCTATTGAGGCCTACAAGATAGTATCTTTTTCTAAACAAAATTTATATCTATTTTTTTTTACTTAAAACTAAGCATGTGAGTAAAATAATTAATTTCAATTGTTCCATTCATTTAATTTGACAATATTAAAAATTTAAACACTCCTCCTAAACTCCAAAAAAAATTTAGTCTCTTTCCTTTAATAAAATTTATTTTCATCTTTGGATTTGTTAAAGTATCTTGTAGATGTGAAATTCCTAACATTTTCATTGCACCACATTGTCATGTCTAGAGTGGAAGGATTTTCAAGTCATCTTCCTTTAAAAATTGAGTGTTTTGGTAAATTATGGTTCTAAATCCCTCATATCCATAGTTAGGTATATAGCTTATGCCAAAATAATGCCAAGAGTTAGGTCTTGAGAGTTTCAATTAGAAAATGGCCAAACAAAGGTTGTATATTTATACCAAATCTATTTTCCCTTGTCAGATAAAAGTGAATGTGTTCAATTCAACTATTCACTAATTCAAACATTTTGTAAATGGTATGTCTGACTATCCTCTTTCTACCACAAGAAATCATATTACCTCATCCCAAAGTCAGTGTATTGCTCAAGTCAAAAAAATTGATAGGGAAATTTGTAGTTATGATCCAACTACAAATATAAGATTAAGATACATATAAATTTAGTAATGAATATTTGAGAATGATTTATTTATAAAAAAAACCAAGGTTCTAAACAAAATGAAATAATTCAAATTGACTTACCAAAAGAAATTTTTGTTGCAAAGTACAATTTTCTTACTATGGTTGACATGGATTTAAAAATAATAACGGTAAAAACTATTTTATTTATGCTAATCTAAATGGGGTGCAACATCAAATAGGAATTAATCCTTCAAGGATGGGATTTTAGATCTAATTCCCTATTTATGGTAACATAGTTAATACTTAACTAAAATCACAATCACTTAAAAATTTATAATTTTTTATTAAATAAAGTAGAAATGAATGGTAAAAACTTTAAACAGGATGTACTTATCATGTTATATCCAATAGTTCAAAAAACCAATATAATTTGACTTACACGAGAATTAAAATCAATATGACCCACATTAACATTTAAAATGACAACATCTAGAGGATAATGAAAAGTGATGAAAAGATCCATCAAGGATAAAAAAATGCATAGACAATGAAGTGATTCATTGATGGAGATTGAACTGTCATCATTGTTATAGGACATGATACCCTTGATGATCAAATGCGCAAATGTTAAAAATTTCAAGAACACACTAACACCTTTGGTAAACATATAATGATGGAGGGAAAAGATAAGGCTAAACTTGATTCACTATTGAAGTGTATTTAAAACTTCATTCCCACCTTCTCACCTCTTCTCGCTTTCACTTATAAACTACAATCCTTTGTGAATGTTGAACTAGATGCTTATGATACATCTTCATTTTTGTATATTTTGTACTTGTGGTTAGTTTCAAGTTTGTAAGTTGATCTTAATTGTTCAAAGATTTGAAAGTACAAAACAAAAACTTGATACTTCGATGATCTATTCATTGAACCAAAATGTCATTATATAGGCAGTACAAAAACATAAGCAGTTAAATAACTGCATAACTACAAAAAATAGCCAACAATAGTTTAATAATGAAAACCATACCCAAAACCTACTAAATTAATGAAATAAGCCAACATTCATCACTTATTACATTAATTCAAACAAGAGTGGAATTGCAAGGGTTTTAAAGCAAACCCTCTAGAGACTTTGATGAAGCACCTTCACTGATCCTCCTCACTTGCTTAAGAAACACTAAATTGACAACACCACTGGATCTCTTAACCATACTTCCTCTAGAAACACCGAACTATCTACATCAGTGGATATCCTGACTACAAAACTTAAAGTTGTCTACACAACATGAGTGTTCCCACCTTCTCTCCACAATGAGACACATTTCTTTTGAAACTCCACATCTTCTCTAAGTGTGTCTAAAGCCTCCTCCAGTACTGCACATGGGATGCCTTTCCTCTAAAAGTCCACATCTCCTCTAGGTGTGTCTAATGCCACATCAAGTGCTTGAAAAATCATAGTCATATCCTACTCCTCACCACTCTTGTATAGGACAATCATGTTGCCAAGCCCCATCTTCTCTTCAAGGATGCAAATAAGTCAATCCCCCTCTTCTTTGTTGGGACAAATATGCTTAGCCCAATTTTTTAGGGACACAAATAGGGTGATTCTCATGCATTGAATCATCCCTGAGTGAGAAGCTAGCTTGGGATGATAGATTCCCTCCTTCCTCCATTGCCTCTAGCCTCGTATTCATCTCTTTAGTTTCTAAGCCACATTGTCTTTATAAATATCATAATATCTTGAACCTTTGAGATCCTTGACACTACTCTGAAGTGTGATGTGAATGGACCCACAAGTACTAGAATGAGGCTTCATGGAATTTCTTTAAATATTAGTACCAATGGAATACTCAAAATTTGACAGAAATTCTTTTTTTAGAATGCAATATCTCAGGATATAGGTAATGGCCCACACACACACACACACACACAAATATATATATATATATATATATATATATATATATATATATACACACACACACACACACACACACACACACAGAGAGAGAGAGAGAGAGAGAGAGAGAGAGAGAGAGAGAGAGAGAGAGAGAGAGAGCAATGATAGACCCATAAAATAAATATTCATATTATTCATCCTAATCAAGATTAATTATACATGTAGAAAAAAACTAGGAATATAAAAAAAAAATAACCAAAATAGAAATAAAAACCTATACTAATATTTACTACACATAACTATTAAACACCCAATAACTTCCACCTTGCATTAAACTTCCATCCATCGAACAATAATTTATTACTTGTGAGTAAGAGAATCTTATGTATTTAGACATATTTAAAAATGATGAAACATGACAACATAAGAGGAATAAGATAGAATTAGATGCAACAACACATTTACATGTTGAATTCTTTAATCTTTAAAAAAAATTAAAATTTTGAAAACTGAAATATTTAAAAAATAAAAACTTTAAATATATTAAAGTAAGTCTCTCCATATGTTATCTCAAATAATTAAAACTATTAAAATATGGTGTGTCATCTAATGAGAGCATCTTTGAAATGTCAATATACAAGACACTTCATTAAAATCGTCGTAAAGATAATATCAGTAAATAACTATGTTACCCTAGGACACGTCCCTGACTTTTTCTTCAGTCCTCGATGTCTTAGAAATGTCTCAAGGACGAGGGATGCCTAGGAGACTTTGACTTCCAATTCTAGAGGAAATTTGACTTTGACTCTCAAAATAATAAAATTTTTACATAAGAATTTTGCTAATTCTTATATTTTAAGGTGCGATAATCGACAAGTGTACTCCTTTTCCACATTTTCATTTGTTTTTTTATTAGTGTTTTTGTATGAATATTTTAAATTTCCTTGCATATTTTTTCTTTTCCCAATTTTATATAATTGTCCCTTTTGTAGTTGCCTAGCCCTCCCTAAAATTGGTCAAAGAAAATTGTCATTCTAGAAATTTGTTACCCATTTTCTATTGTATCCATTCTGAACACTTAAAATAATCTTGGTAAATAATTGTGGGAGAAAAATTGTATGTGGTTAATCTAAAAATTTGTGAGTGACTTGAAAAAGAAAATGGGAGAGAGTTTCACATCAAACCAAACTATTCAAAACAAAGAAAGATGTTTAAATTTTCTTCCAAAAATCCAATTGCACAATAAAGATGGGAAAGGGTGAATGTGGGTCCATGCTCACTGACAAAAAGTTTGCTTTGGACCAAAGAAGCGACACAACATTTGGGTTGGTGACATATGATAAAGGCCATTGACATTATCATGAATCAGTGCCAATGTTGGTCCATGCTCACTGACACAATGTTTACTTTAGACCAAAGAAGCATCACAACATTTGGGTCAGTGACACGTGATGAAAGCCATTACCATTGTCATGAATCAGGGTCAATATAGGGCCATGCTCATCAAAAAAATGTTTACTTTAGACCAAAGAAGCAACACAACATTTAGATCAGTGACACGTGATGAAGGCCATAACCATTCTCACGAATCACTGGCTTCGTTTCCAACATGTTAAAGTCGCCACAGCTTTGACGTTAACATCGAGAGGCGCCACAACTTTGATGTTGTAGTTGGTTTTTCACGCTATCTCTAAATGATTTCTTTTTTACCAAGAAAATTGGAAGCCTCAAGTCCGATTAAGCTTTCCTAACATTTTCTCCGCTGAGACCATTTTCCTTTGCTGAAGCATATACAAGCAATAATAATGTTCCACCCCACTCTTTCTTCCACCCGATTCTCTCTTTCTTTTGCTGCATTCTCTCCTTTTCACTCTCTCTTTTCCCTTGTACTTCCCTCTCGCAAGACAGCCTGATTCTACGTAAAGTAGAAAAGGCAGATTACAAAATATTTGAGTGACTAGAATGAATCTCAGTGCAATTCGTGTGCTTAGAATGTGATCTCTTGTGATACATTAAATACCATTACCAAAGTGAATCTCATGGGTACTTTTATTTCAGGCAACTTGAATTCTGCTATATGTGGCCTTGCTAATCATACTCTATTGATTCTCCAAAAAACTGAATTCAGCGGCCCCTTCCCCTATAGTCTCTTGCGTTGAAATCATTTGACTAAGCTCGATTTGTCGACAAGTGCCTAGTTGTATCTCGGAATTGAGTGAGTTGAGAGAGTTGAACCTGGCATTTCGTTCTTTCAGTAGCAGTTATCCAGACGTTGGAATGCTCCCAAAGCTTTAAGCTCTCAACCTCTACAAAAATTGTTTGAACGGGACCTTCGCTAAATTTTTAGGGACAACCCTCTGCGTCCTTGTAGGGTACCCAAAGAGCTCTGTAATTTGAGTCATTTGCAGCAGTTATGGCTATACAACTGTAACCTTAGAGGCCGAGTCTCACATTTCTTGGGCAGTTTATGGAACCTTGAGTGGTTGGATATGTCTCACAATCATCTCTCTGGCCATATTCCAACCAGTTTAATGGTTCTCCATTTGAGAGAACTATCACTTGGTGACAATAAATTGTCTCGACAAATTCTAGCCAAAATTGACCAAATTTGGTGCTTAACCAAATTGGATATTAGCTGCAACCACTTGTCTGGACATATTCCTCCCCATTAAGGGCCCGTTTGTTTGGGGAATATGGATTTGGCCCAAAACCTTATTATCTCATAATAAGGTTTTGAGATTCTAGTTTTACATTGGACTGTTTGGTTGACTGGGAAGATGAGAAAGTTTAGGAAGATGAGCCAATTTTGGGAAATGAGCCAATAAAATAGAGCAATAAAATACCATAACCAGGTTTTCAAATGAATTCCACCTTTTAGTTGGAAGTTGCAAATTCTTGTTTTGGAGGCAAAATTGGAAGATGAAAATTATATTATGGTTTTCACATTTTCCAATGTAAGCAACCAAACAAAGGATTTGGAGTCAAAACCAGGTTTTCTCTCCCAAATTTCAATTCCACCCCTCAAACAAACGGGACCTTATTGAAGATATGAATGATGGGTTGGGATAAAGCATAGATTTTTATTTATTTTATTTTATTTAAATAAAATAAATAACAGTTTGTATGTTGCCGAGGTAAGTTTTGTATAAGCTTTATTTTTTACTTTTATTTTTAGTTAGGAAAGTGGTTGTAAATTGACAATTTTAAACTATTAGATAATCTTAGGTTTGTTTTTTGAGTTTTTTCTTTTTTTCAGAAAATCAATTGCCTATAAGACAATTCTCAATTATTACAATTATTCATTCAATTACTTAAAAGTTAATCAAATATTTCATATGATTTCCTCTCTCAATTATTTAGTCCTTTATGTGTGTGTTCTTTTTCAATTATAATATTTCAATTTGTATTAGAGTATGTTGCATAATTTTTATTGTGCAAGTAGAAAAGTCAAAGAAGAAATTATCTCTAGATGTCTAATGAAAAAGATTTATCATTTCAAATTTCATTGTTTACAAGAAACAAATATGATTATTAGAGTATCAAAATGAAGACTCTTCTGTTATCCCAAGAACTCTGAGATTATGTTGAAGTGGGATACATAAAACCTGTAGATCAAAATGCATTGAATGCATAGACAAGACAATAAAAGACTCAGCTGAAAGAAGACAAAAAGAAGGACAACAAAGCTCTTTTCTTCATTTAATTTGCATTGGATGTTTCAATTTTCCCTTGAATTGCTAGTATGACAAAATCAAATGATACATGAGAGGCTCTACAAATTACATATCAAGGTATAGATAAGATTAGATTGGTAAGATCAAACTTTTCCAAGAGAATTTGAGGATGAAATAATCTGAGTCCATTCATAAATTTATTACTAGGGCTCAAGGTATTGTTAATCAACTTAGGACTCAAGAAGAAAATATAATAGAAAAAACCATTATAGAAAATATTTTGATATATCCTCACCCTAAATTTAATCCAGTGGTGATGGCCATTGAAGATAGTAAGAATCTAACTACTTTCAAAGTTGTAGAGTTAATTGGTTCTTTTCAGTCTCATGAGGACCATATGCAATGTTCCACATAAAGTTTGGTGTAATCTTTCTAGTCTTCTGTGAATATTACAAAAAAAAAATATCTCCCCCCTCTCATACCCCTCAATATCAAGGTGAATCTTCTTCTAATAGAAAAGGATGAGGTAGAGGAAGAGGAAGTAATAGAGAAAAAGGAAAATCTTTGTGGATCAAAGGAGTATCTAGAGTAGATACTGATAAAGGTATGGTCACTATGAATTCGAGTACAAAGAGAAGAAATTTGACTTGAATAAGTCAAGATCCAATTACACCAACTTGAATAGTGGAATGATAGACTGACCATAATTCAATGTGGTGTCTCTCAAGATGGCAGGGAGAGGGACTTGAACCCATATATTAGAAATCACATTATAGCTTAGAACAGAAGGCCAAGCTTAATGTCATTACAACTGGAAGCCACCAAAAACAATCAATGAGAAACATTAAACAAAACAACTATTCAACACTATTAACTATCTCTAATCTAACACCAATATCACTATTATCTATCTTCATTTAAATAAAATAAAATAACTTATTCTACCTAATGGAAGGAATCACATAGTTCCAGGTCATACTGATAATAACACATAAAAAAATAACCACAACATAAAGTTTAATAGGATCATCCATAAACATATTTGTATAAAAACTAGATCTAGAGAAAGGTAAATTAACTATCATTTGAAATTAGAGATAGTTTCCTAGTCCTTTGAGAGACAAATGAGATCCTTCTTCCAGCCTTCATTATCAACTCCCTAAGGTTCCTCGTCATCCTTGTCAACTTACTTCTTCTTCTTCTTCTTCTTCTTCTTCTTCTTCTTCTTCTTCTTCTTCTTCTTCTTCTTCTTCTTCTTCTTTGCATTCTTTCTCATCTTGATTTTGTCTGTAGCCACGTTGAAGACAATCTTCTTCATTATTCTTTGTATTAACCTACAAAGAGTAGAGTTATCAATATTAAATTTCTCTTTAGAAACAATAGGAGTAATAGAATTTTCTAGAATATTCATTATTTTTTGGAGGTCCTTAATTTGGTCCAATATGCCATTTTTCTCTCCAAGATCCAAGTTATGGGCAGGGGAATTGTTGATCATACAACCCTCTTCAAGAAGAATAGGGGTAGCACACACTATATTCATCATCTCTTCCAAGTCATTAAGGTTCACTATGATCTCTGGGAATTTCTCTTCTTTTGTTTCTTCCAACTCTTCAATCTCTTTTTCATAATACACATCCTCTAAATTATTTGTGGTTTTACTTTCATGAAGTTCATACTCAATGTCTGTTTCAAGGACCACCTCCTCTGAACACCATTTTTCCCCTTAATATCTTTTCTATTCATCAAGTGGGCTTACCTACATTCTCCAAAGTTGATGTCATATTTCATTTTCCTGGAGCTATCCATGTTTTCCCCTTGTTGAGATTCAGTACCCTCTTCTTTATCCTCCATGTCTACATTAATGATATTTTTTAGCTCAATATTTAATTTTCCTGATCTTAGAAGGGTTAGATTTATTATCTGTGAATTTTCTTTTGGCTAGGGTAGTATCAAGGAGGGATTATTCATAAGATATTTTTAGAATAAATGGAGGAGGGGCTTTTCTTTTCCTCTTGCAACTAGGTTTAGGGTTTAAAATTTTTGGGAGAGGGCTGCCACCTAATAGTTCAATTTTGACCATACTACAACGAGGTTCCTCAATTTGTTCTCCTTCTGGTTCAGGATAGGTAATGCACCGACTACTCAAGGGATAATTTACAAACACATAATGATGTAACACATAGATTAATCCTTTGTGTAGTTGAGGGACTCACCCTTAGCAATTATATTACTCAGAGAAGAGAAAGGAAAATAAGGAACATTTATTTTATCTCTGTCTCTTATATGGTTCAAAATAGGAAAATGGTATCCATGAAAAGTAGCAAAATCACCATCTTACCTAAATTATTTCATCACATATAGACAAATCATATCATAAAGAGGGGAAAGGGAATAGCACTCATACCCATTACCATTAGTAACTATCACCAGTTTCTCACCCTTCTCAAAATGTTTTTTTCAGATAGTTCTTGTAATCTCAAGAACTCTTTCTCTTAACTTTTTCCCCTTCACACTTCAAACCCGTCACCTCAGCAACTAAATCTAACATAACACAAAATTTTATATTTTTAATAGCCACATTTCCCTTGTGCCATGAATTAAAAATTTTCATGGAGAGATTACTATTAAACCCCTTCATAGCTTGAATTTATTTTCTCAACCCAAGTTTACTAAAATCATCCCATATTTATCTATTCTACAATATTTCTTTACATTTCCTTAGCTCCACTTTCTTAAGAGCCCCACCAATTATTTTGAATTCCTTGAAACTAATTTGGGTCTCCTTCACTATCATTCTATTAGGTCGATTGTCTCTACAAATTTATTAAACTGGGAAAGCCTTTTTGTGTATCTTTCTATACAAATGTGGAAGCTTCTTCAAGAAGGAAATACTACCACTTCAAATTAAACCAATTTGATTTTTGGAATCACCTTTAATAATCCATAATAATTTTAGAATCTCCTTCTATGATAACTTTGTTATAATTTAGGTCTTTCAAACATTTTATTCCTTTCCATTTAGCCATAGCGTCTACACAATTATTGGTCTGAACTCCAATGTTTTGTCAAATCCTTCAATGAAAGACCCATTTGAATCCCTTATAACACCTCTAGTAGAAAAGATCCATAGGTTTCCTTTAGCACAACAATCAACATTACATTTCACCTAGCCTATCTCCAAGGGAATCCAACTAGTTAACCTTTTCTTCTAAGTACTAGAAAAATCAATATTAAGAAGGTCTTGGTGAATATCCAGGTTTTGTTTAATTCTCAAGTCATGCAAAGTAGGAATTAATTTTCCTTTTAAAAAAGAAGAAACATTAAGGTTTTCAATAACTTATTGTTTTATAATCTAAAATAGAGTAAAGTTGGTTATAGCTTGGTCCCAAATTTTTTTATTATTTCTCTCCTTCCAAACATTCCATCTTATGAAAGGGAGAATTTGGACATATATGTTCTTGAGAATAGGATGACTAAGAGGACTGAAGCTCCATTGATCAATCAAAAAAATCATGGTGCTAGGCATTATCCAAACCACATTGGCGAATGAAAGGAAAAGGTGCCAGACGTCTATAGTGAAGGGATAGTGGATAAATATATGACAAATGGATTCACTATCATTTTGGAAAAGAGTAAATCTATTAACAAGAGAAAAAGCATGCCTTTTAAGATTTTCCATGGTGAAAATCCTCGCATGAGAAATAAACCATCAAAATAATTAATTTAGGGGATAAGGTTGAGAATCTAGATATATCTCCATTATTTGTCATTATCTTCCCTGCTCTCCATAGCCCAATAAGTCAATTTAATAGAGAAGGAACTTAAAGAGTTTTACCTCTAGATCCATCTGTCATCACTAGATTCAGAAAAGAGAACACAATCTAGCAAGTTGGTTGATGATATATGGTGGGAGATCATCATATTATTGCAGATGTCCTATTAAATCTTTTCAATTAGCTTTAGCTTCTCTATAATAAATATAGTTCTCCACATAGGTTCCATATTAACTACTAAGCCATATTTTAATTTGAGATAAGGAGTTAACTTCAGCCAGATTTTTATCCTAATTCCATATATCCTCCTAGAACCTTGCCCTTGTACCATTCCTTATAACTAGTCTACTACCATTCCTAAGGACATTCCTGACATTTATTATACTTCTTTAAAGAGGAGAATCCACATACGAGGCTAATTCATATAAGAAGGAATCAACATTCCCATTTCCAAGATACTTCACTTTCATGATAATATCCCACTCCTTAATCTCCATAAGAACCCATATAATCTTAGTAATAAGAGCTTTGTTAAGATGTCTTATTCTTCTTACTCCCAACCCTCCATATTTATTAGGAGTATAGACCTTGTACAATTTGACCAAATCCATTTGGGACTTGTCTTCCATGCCCATCCAACATAACTTCTTTTGAATTCTTTCTATAGTATCAGTGACCAATCCTAGGATTTGGAAAGGGAAATAAATAAAACATGGATGTTTTGAAAACAAGACTTACACAATTGAATTTAATCAACTTAACTAAGTAGTTTTCCCTTTTACACTACAAGTTTCTTATGGAATCTCTCCAAACTATTATTCTAATAAAAAGGAGAAGGAAATTTAGCTGCAAGGGGAAGTCCTGAATAAGTGTATGGGAGAGGAGAAACATTACTACCCAAAATCCTAGTGATCTTAGTTTAGAGAGGGTTTTCAAAATTTTAAAAATATATCTTTCTCTTATTATAGTTTATCTACTGGCACAAAACCTTTAATCTCATAAATGTAAGCCTCTCTAGAAAGGATAGAATTGTTGACAAACTATTGCTTGGAGAAAGGCTGAAGTAGGGAAGCATCCCTCACTCCCTTTAAATAATTGGAATAAAAAGGTAAGGAGAGAAGGGATATACTTTCCTTATACCTTTCCCTATAGAAAATATCCCTCTATGAGAGCTATTGACCATAACATAATACATGGAGGTGGTAACACAATTCATGATCATGTTAAAACTTTTGCCTTTGAACCCAAAACTCTTCAGTACAATGGAAAGTGATTGCTAATCAACTTTTTCATAGGCCTTAAGTATGTCAAGTTCTAGTATCATACAAAGTTTTTTATTTTCTTTGATTGAGTGCTCTATCTAATGGAGCATTATAAAAACATCCATAATATTTATCCCACCAATAAAGTCTTTTTTGTTATTAGAGATAATTTTGTCCAACACCTTAAGTCTATTTACCATAATCTTGGAAAGAATTTGTACAAAATATTGCTGAGGCTAATGGATCTATAGTGTGACATAGTATGAGGATCATCCACCTTGCGTATGAGAACAATGTAAGTAAGTTTTTTTTCTTAACCACCTTCCCAGTTTTAAAAAAATTTCTCAGCATTAAATATATCTTCTCCTATTATATCTCAAAACTTATAGAAAAAATCTGTAGAGAAGCCATCAAGTCTAGGGGATTTAAAGGTTCGAAAAGAGATAAACAAAATCTAACTTCTTTATGGGAAACTTGTTTGGAAAGGTTCTTTTTATTGTGCTCTTTAATCAGATGGGAGATGGCCTCAAGCAAGCTAGCAGGGTTTGAAAAGATATTATTGGCATTACCTTTAAAGATAATGGTGCCTTTCTATAAATAAGGTTGGTGACTTTAGTAAAAGTTAAATATTTTAGAAAGATGATTCAAGATCAAGCCAAGAAAAGAAATGATGAAGGGTGCTCCCCTTAATACCACAAGCACATAACAGAAATAGAGAAACAACAACAATAATATGCAAGAACAGAAAATTGGCTTCTTATTATCTCCACAAATGTGGAATTACAAACTTTCAGAATTATAATATGCAAAGCCACATGGGCATTCCCTTACAATATTCTGTAGGACAAAGCCTCGAATCAATACCCAGATCTACTACCCAGAACTGCCCTAGACAACACTACAGGCCTTCTTTATATAGGCAATTTCCACCACCCGAGAAGGTTCTAGAAATTTAGCCCTTAGGGCCGACCAAACTTAGAATTATTTTATTTTACAATTTATTTCATCAAAGTCGGCTCAAAATGAGTTTTGAAACCCAAACAGAAATTTTGAAAGAAAATTATTTTCTGCCATTTCAGGTGACCTGACTTCCGGAGACCATAAGTCATCACCAGTTGACCCGATTGACTATTATAACCCCATTTTGGAAATGCCACAAAGTGCTCTACAGGCTTGACCCACACAAAGCGCTCGTCACCCAAATTTTCAACCTCATTCGGGGCCTCTAAAGCCTTCAAAACTGAGTTTGAAGTTTCTATACCCTGCTGCCAATACTGAAAATCTTCAATATCTTCAAAACTACACCTGATCTAGCCATGATACTTTGATGGCAGGCTGATATGACTGAGATGAACCTCCATATGTAAAATCAGACATTTCAAGGTCATAAGACCAACTTACTAAAAATAGCAAGTTTCCATAAATAGCAACTCTGCACAAGATAGCCCTTATTGAATACAAAAATAGAAATATTTTTGGGTGATGCAAGATTGCTCTTACACCCAGGATGCTCCTGCATCAGACACCTGGGGTAATTTGAGAAGTGACCCTATCATGACTCATGTGTGCAGAGGAAAACCAAGATGGTTAACCTCCTCCTTTGTTAGCCATGATGAATCTTCAATAGGTTGTCCTTTCCATTTGACCAAATACTCTTCATATGTCCTGTTCCTTGTGCTTCTACCAACATGACTATCCAATATGTCTTCAATCTCCTTGATATCAGAACTGGTTGCTGGAATACTCCACTGTGCTGCTGCAACCTCATCTTCAACACCTCCTTCGTGATACTCTATCAAATCTGAAATGTTAAACACTGGTGAAATATTTAGCTCAGTAGGCAATCCTGCCTCATATGCATTTCCTGAATCATGCTTCTTCAGTATCTTACATGGTCCAAACTTCTTCATTTTCAGCTTGTTATATGTACCAACTGGAAACCGCTCCTTCCACAAATGAACCATGACTTCATCCCCAACCTAAAATTCCTTATGCCTCCTTTTCTCATCTGCCTTAGTCTTATACTGCACATTCATCTTGGTAATATGCTTCCTCACCTCCTCATGGATGTTCTTCAAATGTTCTACAAAATCCTCAGCTTCAGCACTACTTATTTCTCCTTTATCTATCTTTCTCAATTCAGATGCATTTCTTGGACTACTTCCATATACAATTTGGAATGGTGATTTACCAGTGCTCCTATTGACAAAATTATTGTATGCAAATTATGCCTGTGGTAAAATCAAATCCCATCCTGTTGGCTTATCTCCAACCAAACATCTCAGCAGATTTCCCAAACTTCTATTCACCACCTCTGTCTGTCCATGAGTCTGTGGATGATGTGATGAACTGAACTTCAAATCTATCTTCAACTTCTTCCACAATGTCTGCCAGAAATATCCAACAAACTTAGTATCTCGATCTGAAACTATGGTCTTTGGCAAACCATGTAGTCTCACCACTTCTCTGAAAAATAATTCTGCTACATGAACAACATCATTAGTCTTCTTGCAGGGAATGAAATGTGCCATCTTCAAAAATTTGTCAACTACTACAAAAATTAAATCATGTCCCCGCTGTGTCCTCGGTAAACCCAGAACAAAGTCCATACTGATATCCTCCCAAGGCTTCTCTGGTGCAGGTAATGGCTGATACAACCCTGTATTTTGCTTCACTCCTTTTGTCATCTGACATACTCTGCAACTCTGTACAAACTTCTTCGGATGTTGCTACAATTGTGGCCAATAATAATTGTCACCAACCAAAGCAAGGGTTTTATCATGACCAAAATGTCTAGCCAATCCTCCACTATGCTTCTCTTTGATAAGATTCTCCCTCATAGAACTTCTTGGAATGCACAACTGAATCCCTCTGAATAGCATATCATCCTAGATGATGAAATCCAGCCATTTCATCCTATCTAGAGTAACAAGCTCTTTATAAGCTTTCCAAGCTCCACCAAAATTAGGATCCTCTGGATACAAATTCTTGAGTTCCTTGAACCCAACCACTTCAATCTGCATCTCTGTCAGCAATAGTTGCTTTCTGCTAAGAGCATCCACAACCCTATTAGACTTTCCACTCCTATGTTTCAAAACAAATGTATAACTCTGCAAAAACTCAACCCATTTCAAATGCCTCTAATTCAACTTTCCTTGACTATTCAAATATTCCAATGCTTGATGATTAGTATACAAAACAAACTCCTTAGGAAGCAGATAATGTCTCCACTTCTTTAATGCCTGAGCTATAGCATAAAATTCTTGATCATAGATAGAATATTTTCTCTTGGCATCATTTAATTTCTCACTAAAATAAGCAACAGGTTTACCTTCTTGGCTCATAACAGCTCCTATTGCAGTACCACTAGCATCACAATCTACTTGAAACACCTTATTAAAATTTGAAAGTGCTAAAATAGGTTGTTCTGTAACTTTTTGTTTCAACAATTGAAAACTCTTTTCTACCCCGTTAGTCCACTTAAACTCTTTTCTATCCCCTCTCATTGTCTCAGTCAAGGGACCACAAATACTGCTAAAATTTTTGATAAATTTTTTGTAAAAACTAGCCAAACCATGAAAAGATCTTACCTTAGTAGCACTCCTTGGAGTAGGCCATTCAAGGATAGCTTGTACCTTCTCTGGGTCCATTTTTAGACCTTCTACTGAAACTACAAATCCCAAATACACTAACTCTTTCTTCACAAAACTGCACTTCTTCAAATTAATCAACAATTTTTCATTTCTCAACTTCTCAAACACCATATGAATATGCATCATATGTTCCTCCAATGTCTTGCTAAAAATTAAAATATCATCTAGGTAAACAATGACAAACTTACCCAGAAATTCTTTCAGAACCTCGTTCATGAGCCGCATGAAAGTGCTCGGTGCATTGGTTAGCTCAAAAGGCATGACTAACCACTCATACAGTCTTTCATTTATCTTGAAGGCAATCTTCCATTCATCTCCTTCTCTGATCCGAATCTGGTGATATCCACTCTTCAGATCTATCTTTGAGAAATACACAGCTCCACTCAAACAATCCATAATATCATCCATTCGTGGCAATGGAAACCTATACTTGATTGTGATCTTGTTTATTGCTCTAGAATCTGTACACATCCTCCACTCTCCATTCTTCTTTGGTGCTAATACTGCTGGTACAGCACAGGGACTCAGACTCTCTTGAATCAACCCCTTCTGCAATAACTCATGTACTTGTCTGTTCAACTCTTCACTTTCTACTAGTGTCATTCTGTGTGCTGCCTTGTTTGGAAAACTAGCTCCTGGAATCAAATCCATCTGATGACTAATCTTCCTTACCGGTGGTAATCCATCAGGTACATTATCAGATACAATATCCTAAAACTCATTCAACAAATCTGCAACCTCTACAGGTACATCCTCTACTTCTTCTTTACCAACTTTTGGAATTAAAGAAAAACACACATTCTCATGCCTCATACCATCTAGGAATTTTCTTCCATCAACAAATGTTATTCTTACATTACCACATACCTTTTCTTCGGTCTCCTTCAATGGCTTTAGCTTATGTCGCACTCCATCCTTTGTCAGGGAATAGGTATTCGCATGACCATCGTGTACAGCACATTTGTCAAACTGCCACGGTCTACCCAACAACATATGACATGCATCCATAGAGATGATATCACATAGTACCTCATCTTGGTACCCACCAATCTTGAACTTTACCAGGCACTATTCAGTGACCATGACCTTGTGGTCATCTTGCACCCAGGCAATCCGATATGGATGTGGGTGTTTCTGTCTCTTAAGCTTCAAATTTGTCACCATCTCTTCTGACACCAAATTGTCAGTGCTTCCACTATCGATAATCACATCATAGCATTTACCTTCAAATTTGCATCTAGTGCGAAACAGGCTCCTCCTTTATTCAGGTTCATTCTCACCACTCAGCAAGACTCTTCTGTTAATTAGCATTTCTCCTCTTTCAGCATCTTCAAAATTTGATGATCTAGCATCTTCATCTACATGTGCAACTCTAGCCTGGCCTTCATTTCTCTTGTCTATTCTACCTTGGCGCTGAGAAAATTCAAATACCCTATGACCTTCTCCATAGTGAAAACATGTTCCACAGAAGCCTCCTCTTCTAGATCCTTGTCCTCTTCCTCTTCCTCTCTGATCTCTATTACTCTGATCCTGGAAACGATTGGAATTATTTTCTCTCTGATTCTGACTGCTACTGGCCTCATCCTTCTTTTTTGGATCTTCATTTCGGCCACCATATGACCGTCCACCAGATCTTCCACCACGACCTCTTCCATTTTGTCTGCTCTCAAACTTCTTGTTCAGCTTTTCCTCTACTTTTAGGGCAAACTAGTATGCCTCCTCAATACTGTTCATTCGAACCAGATTCAACTCCTCCTAAATGCTTGGCCTTAACCCATTAAGGTATCGGGCAACTTTCTCCTTATCAGCTTCTACATGGCCTATTCTAATGAGGAGTCGATAGAACTCTTCTGTATACTCCTGAATAGATCTTCCTACTTGCTTCAAACTTTGCATTTTCTTTAGTAGGTCAAGCTCATAATCAACAAGAATGAACTGTCACTTCAATTTATCCACCATCCGATCCCATCTTGTGATTTTATCTTTCCCTCTTCTATTTCACTCCAATTGACTTTCTTGCCACCAGATCTTCACATGACCTTTCAATCTGGCCTTTGCAAATTTGACCCTATCAGGATCCTCAACATCTTCATACTCAAAATATTCCTCACATTCATTGATCCAGTCGATCAATTCCTCTGGGTTAAGATTTCTAGAAAATGTAGGAACCTCAATCTTAGGTCTTTTCCCAATCTTGGAAATTGCCCGAAAAAGTCTTTCTTTCTCCTGGTTCACAATTTCAGCTTCTCCTTCTTGATATTCTTCTTCGGCTTCATCCTCGCTTTCATCTCTGACATTAAGATTCATTCCTCTGCGAATCTCTTCTTGCAATGCTCGCACTTGTCTCTGTAGCTCTCTAACCTCAGGTGTCATAGCACTAGCTCTTCCGCCATGTTCTCTTCATGGAGGTATTTTTGTGATGCGCACTGAAACCCTAACCACGGTCCTGGTGAAAACTGCCTCACAGTCGGTGATCTATTTACACACTCAAGAACTCCTACTCTGATACCACTTGATGAAGGGTGCTCCCCTTAATACCACAAGCACATAACAAAAATAGAGAAACAACAACAATAATATGCAAGAACAGAAAATTGGCTTCTTATTATCTCCACAAATGTGGAATTATAAACTTTCAGAATTACAATATGCAAAGCCACATGGGCATTCCCTTACAATATTCTGTAGGACAAAGCCTCGAATCAATACCCAGATCTACTACCCAGAGCTACCCTAGACAACACTATGGGCCTTCTTTATATAGGCAATTTTCACCGCCCGAGAAGTTTCTAGAAATTTAGCCCTTAGGGCCGACCAAACTTAGAATTATTTTATTTTACAATTTATTACATCAAAGTCAGCTCAAAATGAGTTTTGAAACCCAAACAAAAATTTTGAAGGAAAATTATTTTCTGCCATTTCAGGTGACCCGACTTCCGGAGACCATAAGTCATCACCAGTTGACCCGATTGACTATTATAACCCCATTTCAAAAATGCCATGAAGCACTCTACAGGCTTGACTCATGCAAAGCACCTGTCACCCAAATTTTCAACCTCATCCGGGGTCTCTAAAGCTTTCAAAACTGAGTTCGAAGTTTCTGTGCCCTACTGCCAATACTGAAAATCTTCAATATCTTCAAAACTACACCTGATCTAGCCATGAAACTTTGCTGGCAGGCTGATATGACTGAGATGAACCTCCATATGTAAAATCAAACATTCTGAGATCGTAAGACCAACTTACTAAAAATAGCAAGTTTCCATAAATAGCAACTCTGCACAAGATAGCCCTTATTGAATACAAAAATAGAAATATTTTTGGGTGATGCAAGATTGCTCTTACACCCAGGATGCTCCTGCATCAAGAAATCAACTAGAAATAAGGCCTCTACTGACTTTCCAAGAGGTTGTGGCTAAAGATGATGAGATGCTTCATGCATTTTTAAGAGATTTAAAAAGAAGTATTTGTGAAGTAGAAAATAAAGGTTTACATCTTTCTGAAGATGACAGATCTGCACTGGTGTTGAAAAGAATGCATAAGAGATATTATTTTCTCAAAGAAATCAATCAAGAAACTAATTAGTTGCAAGAAATAACAGTAAAGTTTAACCTACTTAAAGAGGAACTTAGAGATGATGAGTGTTATATTCCTTTAGATTCCCATCTTTCTCATAGTCTTATCATCATGGATAAACGAGATGTCATACCACCAATAGTATCATGGAATCTACATTAGAATGGAGACAAAACATTTGAGCATCCTTTGACATGCATGAAAATGTAGCATATTGAACAACCATTCATCTCACCTAAAAAGAAGCATCATTAGATAAGAATAAGAGAATCTTTAATCCTGACTGGTTCTCAAAGGGTTTAGATGATAAGCTATGGTATGGCGCTGAAGATGCAAATGGCAATATCACTGAGGTTGGAACTGATGTATTTATTTTTAGTACAAATAAAGGTACAAATGTTGATATATGTGTGCCTTAACTTCCTCCCAAAATGGAGACTTCCATTTTAGATATTGATAAAAAATATCAGGAAGATGACATTTCTGATAGGTTTGTTAAAGAATCTTTCGATTATAATCCATAAATGGAAATTTCAATCTTTAATGATGAAGTTGAAAGGAAGATTGAAAATTTGATAGCCACAGAATAAATTAATCAACCAAAATTATCTGTGTTGAAGGCTGATTTTTTACCTTTCAAATTTCTTGGTCGAGAAAGTGTAGAAAAAGAATCACAAGGGAAGGTAATATGCTCTTTTTCTCCTAGATATTATTTTCATACATAAAATATTATATAGGTTGAAAATATTTTATTTTAGTTTCTTGAGTCTCATGTTGGTGATTGAATTAATAAGAATGAGATTCAAGAATATAATAATGTATTGATGGAGCTTGATGAGGATATGGATAAAACATAGTCAGTGACAATTTCATTTGTGTAGAAAGGGAGAAAGTTTTAGGGATCAAATTGGATCCCATGTTGGAAGACTATAATCTCTAAAGTTCACGACTAGAAAGCCTATATATGGAGAGTGATTTGTCCTATAGTCCAAATGATGAAATATTAATTCTTGATAATTATTTTTTATGTTCTGATAAAGTTAATCAATCTACCACTAGGGGAGAGGGGGCCATAGTCATGAGGGCTAACTTTGTCAACATGTAGCCGTTGCATGGAATATCGCATGAACTTCATTTTTTTTAAGAAATGTAAAGTGGACACTTAACTACCTACAACTAAGGTTTGAAGGTGTGACTCATCACCCAAGTCATTAAAATAGAACACCTAGTGAAACATGTTTGAAAAATAACTTTTTAAACATTAAAAAAAAAAAAAACTAAAAATTCTTAGTAGTTGAATTTAGAAATATCATTTTTTATTAGTAGAATATTATATTTCTATAGAAAATATAACATATATGCAACTTAAATGGACCAAATACCTATTAGTAATCATAAGTATTTGTTATATCTAACTTTTATATTCAACACAAAAGGACCTTGATACTTTAGCACAAAAAATATTTTGTTGTTATAAAATAACATATTGTTATATAAAATACAACTTATATCCAACACAAAGGGACCAATAGTTGAACACTGCATTTTTTTTATAATCTCACACATTTCATGGGAAAATACAAGGCATTTCTTGTGTTCACCTTTTATATTTGTGATAAGATAAATTGTTATATGAAATACCTACTGCATATACATTGCTACCCTAATAGTTGTGTATACACTAAAATGGTACACTTCTATGAACCATTTGATGAAGGGTGCTCCCCTTAATACCACAAACACATAACAGATATAGAGAAACAACAACAAAATGCAAGAACAGAAAATTGGCTTCTTATTATCTCCACAAATGTGGAATCACAAACTTTCAGAATTACTATATGCAAAGCCACATGGGCATTCCCTTACAATATTCTGTAGGACAAAGCCTCGAACTATTACCCAGATCTACTACCCAGAACTATTCTGAACTGCCTAAGACAATAATACAGCCTTCCTTATATAGGCAATTTTCCACCGCCTGGGAAGGTTCCAGAATTTTTAGCCAATAAGGCCGACCAAACTTAGAATTATTTTATTTTACATTTTATTACATCACAATCGGCTCAAGATAACCTTTGAAACCCGAATAGAAATTTTGAAGAAAATTATTTTTCGCCATTTCAGGTGGCCCAACTTCCGAAGACCATAAGTCATCACCCGTTGACCCGCTCGGCTATTATAACCCCATTTCGGAAATGCCACGAAGCGCTCTACAGGCTTGACTAGTGTAAGCGCCCGTCACCCAAATTTTCGACCTCATCCGGGGCCTCTAAAGCCTTCAAAACTGAGTTCAAAGTTTCTGTACCCTGCTGCCAATACCGAAAATCTTCAATATCTTCCAATATACACTTGATTTGGCAATGAAACTTTACTGGCAGACTTATATGACCAAAATGAACCTCCAAGAAAGAAATCAGATCATTCTGAGCACATATGAAAATTACCAAAAATAGTAACTTTCCATAAATAGTAGCTCTGCACAAAATAGCCCTTATTGAATTCAAAAATAGAAATATTTTTGGGTGATGCAAGATTTCTCTTACACCCAGGATGCTCCTGCATCAGACACCCGGGGTAATTTGAGAAGTGACCCTGTCACGACTCAGGTGTGCAGAGGAAAACCAAGACGGTTAACCTCCTCCTTTGTTAGCCATGATGAATCTTCAACAGGTCGTCCTTTCCACTTGACCAGATATTCTTCATATGTCTTGTTCCTTGTGCTTCTGCCAACACGACTATCCAGTATATCTTCAATCTCCTTAGTGTCTGAACTAGTTGCTGGAATACTCCACTGCGCTGCTGTGATCTCATCTTCAACACCTCCTTCATGATACTCTGTCAAATCTGAAATGTTAAACACTGGTGAAATATTTAGCTCAGTAGGCAATTCTACCTCATATGCGTTTCCTGAATCATGTTTCTTCAATATCCTGCATGGTCCAAACTTCTTCATTTTCAGCTTGTTATATGTACCAACTGGAAACCGCTCCTTCCGCAAATGAACCATGACTTCATCACCAACCTAAAATTTCTTATACCTCCTTTTCTCATCTGCCTTAGCCTTATACTATGCATTCATCTTGGTAATATGCTTCCTCACCTCCCCATGGATGTTCTTCAAGTGTTCTGCAAAATCTTTAGCTTCAGCACTACTTATTTCTCCTTTATCTATCTTCCTCAAGTCAGATGCATTTCTTGGACTACTTCCATATACAATCTGGAATGGTGATTTACCAGTGCTCCTATTGACAGAATTATTGTATGCAAATTCTGCCTGTGGTAAAATCAAATCCCATCCTGTTGGCTTATCTCCAACCAAACATCTCAGCAAATTTCCCAAACTCCTATTCACCACCTCTGTCTGTCCATCAGTCTGTGGATGATGTGATGAACTGAACTTCAAATATGTCTTTAACTTCTTCCATAATGTACGCCAGAAATATCCAACAAACTTAGTGTCCCGATCTGAAACTATGGTCTTTGGCAAACCATGAAGTCTCACTACTTCTCTGAAAAACAATTCTGCTACATGAATAGCATCATTAGTCTTCTTGCAGGGAATGAAATGTGCCATCTTTGAAAATCTGTCAACCACCACAAAAATTGAATCGTGTCCCCGCTGTGTTCTTGGTAAACCAAGAACAAAGTCCATAATGATATCCTCCCAAGGCTTCTCTGGTACAGTTAATGGCTGATACAACCCTGTATTCTGCTTCACTCCCTTCACCATCTGACATACTCGGCAACTCTGTACAAACTTCTTCACATCTTGCTGCAACTGTGGCCAATAATAATTCTCACTAACCAAACTAAGGGTTTTATCATGACCAAAATGTCCAGCCAATCCTCCGCTATGCTTCTCCTTGATGAGATTCTCCCTCATAGAACTTCGTGGAATGCACAACTGACTCCCTCTGAATAGCATATCATCCTGGATGATGAAATCCAACCATTTCATCCTGTCTAGAGTAACAGGTTCTGTACAAGCTTTCCAAGCTTCACCAAAATCAGGATCCTCTGGATATAAATTCTTGAGTTCCTTGAACCCAACCACTTCAATCTACATTTCTGTCAGCAA
This sequence comes from Chamaecyparis obtusa, assembly GCA_027943335.1. NCBI lineage: Eukaryota > Viridiplantae > Streptophyta > Pinopsida > Cupressales > Cupressaceae > Chamaecyparis > Chamaecyparis obtusa. The sequence continues at coordinate 125,831 of BSBK01010446.1, forward strand.
TAGTTGCCTTCTACTAAGAGCATCTGCAACCCTATTAGACTGTCCACTCCTGTGTTTCAAAACAAATGTATAACTCTGAAAAAACTCAACCCATTTCAAATGCCTCTGATTCAACTTTCCTTGACTATTCAAATATTGCAAAGCTTGATGATCAGTATACAAAACAAACTCCTTAGGAAGTAGATAATGTCTCCACTTCTTTAATGCCTGAACTATAGCGTAAAATTCTTGATCATAAACAGAATATTTCCTCTTGGCATCATTTAACTTCTCATTAAAATAAGCAACAGGTTTACCTTCTTGGCTCATAACAGCTCCTATTGCAGTACCACTAGCATCACAATCTACTTGAAACACCTTATTAAAATCTGGAAGTGCTAAAAATGGTTGTTCTGTAACTTTTTGTTTCAACAATTGAAAACTCTTTTCTGCCCCATTAGTCCACTTAAACTCTTTTCTATCCCCTCTCATTGTTTCAGTCAAGGGTCCACAAATACTGCTAAAATTTCTGATAAACTTTCTGTAAAAGCTAGCTAGACCATGAAAAGATCTTACCTCAGTAGCACTCTTTGGAGTAGGCCATTCAAGGATAGCCTGTACCTTCTCTGGGTCCATTTTTAGACCTTCTGCTGAAACTACAAATCCCAAATACACTAACTCTTTCTTCACAAAACTGCACTTCTTCAAATTAATCAACAATTTCTCTTCTCTCAACTTCTCAAATACCATACGAATATGCATCATATGCTCATCCAATGTCTTACTAAAGATCAAAATATCATCTAGGTAAACAATAACAAACTTACCCAGAAATTCTTTCAGAACCTCGTTCATGAGCCGCATGAAAGTGCTCAGTGCATTGGTTAGCCCAAAAGGCATGACTAACCACTCATATAGTCCTTCCTTTGTCTTGAAGGCAGTCTTCCATTCATCTCTTTCTCTGATCCGAATCTGATGATATCCACTTTTCAGATCTATGTTTGAGAAATACACAGCTCCACTCAAACAGTCCATAATATCATCCATTCGTGGCAATGGAAACCTGTACTTGATTGTGATCTTGTTTATTGCCCTAGAATCTGTACACATCCTCCATTCTCCATTCTTCTTTGGTGCTAATACTGCTGATACAGCACAGGGACTCAGACTCTCACGGATCAATCCTTTCTGTAACAGTTCATGTACTTATCTGTTCAACTCCTCACTTTTTGCAGGTGTCATTCTGTGTGCTGCCTTATTCGGCAAACTCACTCCTGGGATCAAGTCCATCTGATGACTGATCCTCCTGACTGGTGGTAATCCGTCAGGAATGTTATCGGATACAATATCCTGAAACTCATTCAACAAATCTGCAACTTCTACAGGAACATCTTCTACTTCCTCTTTACCAGCTTTTGGAATTAAAGCAAAACATACATGCTCATGCCTCATACCATCTAGGAAATTTCTTCCATCAACAAAAGTTATCCTTGCATTACCACATACCTTTTCTTCAGTCTCCTTCAATGGTTTTAGCTTATGTCGCACTCCATCCTTTGTCAGGGAATAGGTATTCACACGGCCATCATGTACAGCACATCTGTCAAACTGCCATGGTCTACCCAACAACATATGACATGCATCCATAGATATGATATCACACAATACCTCATCTTGGTATCCGCCAATCTTGAACTTCACCAGGCATTGTTCATTGACCATGACCTTGTGGTCATCCTGTACCCAGGCAATCCGATATGGATGTGGGTGTTTCTATCTCTTGAGCTTCAACTTTGTCACCATCTCTTCTGACACCAAATTGTCAGTGCTTCCACTATCAATAATCACATCACAACATTTACCTTCACACTTGCACCTGGTGCGAAACAGGCTCCTCCTTTGCTCAGGTTCATTCTCACCACTCAACAGGACTCTTCTGTTAATCAACGTTTCTCCTCTTTCAGCATCTTCAGAATTTGATGATCTGGCATCTTCATCTACATGTGCAACTCTGGCCTGGCCTTCATTTCTCCTGTCTGTTCTGCCTTGGCGCTGAGGACATTCAAATGCCCTATGACCTTCTTCTCCACAATGAAAACATGTTCCACGGAAGCCACCTCTTCCAGATCCTTGTCCTCTTCCTCTTCCTCTCTGATCTCTATTATTCTGATCCTGGAAGCGATTGGAATTATTTCTGCGCTGATTCTGACTGCTACTGGCCTCATCCTTCTTTCTCGGATCTTCATTTCGGCCACCATATGACTGTCCCCCAGATCATCCACCGCGACCTCTTCCATTTTGTCTGCTCTCAAACTTCTTATTCAGCTTTTCCTCTACTTTTAGGGCAAACTGGTATATCTCTTCAATACTAGTCATTCGAACCAAATTCAACTCCTCCTGAATGCTTGGCCTTAACCCATTAAGGTATCGGGCAACTTTCTCCTTATCAGCTTCTGCATGGCCTGTTCTGATGAGGAGTCGATAGAACTCTTCTGTATACTCCTGAACAGATCTTCTTGCTTGCTTCAAACTTTGCATTTTCTTTAGTAGATCAAACTCATAATCAACAGGAATGAACTGTCGCTTCAATTTATCCACCATCCGATCCCATCTTGTGATTTTATCTTTCCCTCTTCTATTTCGCTCCAATTGAATTTTTTGCCACCAGATCTTCGCATGACCTTTCAATCTGGCCTTTGCAAATTTGACCCTATCAGGATCTTCAACATCTTCATACTCAAAATATTCCTCACATTCATTGATCCAGTCGATCAATTCCTCTGGGTTAAGATTTCCAGAAAATGTAGGAACCTCAATCTTAGGTCTTTTCCCAATCTTGGAAATCGCCCGAAAAAGTCTTTCTTCCTCCTGGTTCACAATTTCAACTTCTCCTTCTTGATATTCTTCTTCGGCTTCATCCTCACTTTCGTCTCTGACATTAAGATTCATTCCTCTACGAATCTCTTCTTGCAATACTCGCACTTGTCTCTGCAACTCTCTAACCTCAGGTGTCACAACACCAGGTCTTCCGCCACGTTTTCTTCGTGGAGGCATTTTCGCGATGCGCGCTAAAACCCTAACCACGGTCCTGGTGCAAACTGCTTCACAGTCGGCGATCTGTTTACACACTCAAGAAAACCTGCTCTGATACCACCTGATGAAGGGTGCTCCCCTTAATACCACAAACACATAACAGATATAGAGAAACAACAACAAAATGCAAGAACAGAAAATTGGCTTCGTATTATCTCCACAAATGTGGAATCATAAACTTTCAGAATTACTATATGCAAAGCCACATGGGCATTCCCTTACAATATTCTGTAGGACAAAGCCTCGAACTATTACCCAGATCTACTACCCAGAACTATTCTGAACTGCCTAAGACAATAATACAGCCTTCCTTATATAGGCAATTTTCCACCGCCTGGGAAGGTTCCAGAATTTTTAGCCAATAAGGCCGACCAAACTTAGAATTATTTTATTTTACATTTTATTACATCACAATCGGCTCAAGATAACCTTTGAAACCCAAACAAAATTTTTGAAGAAAATTATTTTTCGCCATTTCAGGTGGCCCAACTTCCGAAGACCATAAGTCATCACCCGTTGACCCGCTCGGCTATTATAACCCCATTTCGGAAACGCCACGAAGTGCTCTACAGGCTTGACCCGTGCAAGTGCCCGTCACCCAAATTTTCAACCTCATCCGGGGCCTCTAAAGCCTTCAAAACTGAGTTCAAAGTTTCTGTACCCTGCTGCCAATACCGAAAATCTTCAATATCTTCCAATATACACTTGATCTGGCAATGAAACTTTACTGGCAGGCTTATATGACCAAAATGAACCTCCAAGAAAGAAATCAGATCATTCTGAACACATACGAAAATTACCAAAAATAGTAACTTTCTATAAATAGTAGCTCTGCACAAAATAGCCCTTATTGAATTCAAAAATAGAAATATTTTTGGGTGATGCAAGATTGCTCTTACACCCAGGATGCTCCTGCATCACCATTACATGCAAGGTTGCTCAAGAATGAGGCCTCACAAAGCGGCTCATAGCTCTCTATGCATGGAGTTGCAAGGGACTATGAGAAATTTGCTCTCAGCTAGAGCTACAAGCTTGTGACCTTGCTAGTCAACCACACAATGAGAGATTCAAATGAAGACAAGGGAAACAATGCCAATATCTCCAAGAATCAAAATATGCAATGCAATGCAAGCTATATGAGAATGCAATCTAAGTTATGAAAGGGAAGTACAATGCAACTAATCTATGAAAGGAAATAGCAATGGATTACAATGCTTCCTATTTAGACTATGTGAGATTATTCTATTGCATAAAAGGAAATCTACACTAAGAATGCCATTATCATGCAACTATGAAAGCAAATATGAACTAGATGATGAAATGAAGCAAGTCTTCAATATCTTCAAACTCCAAATGCACCTAAAACCTGCAGCATAACAATAGCATAAAACAAGTGGATATGAAAATGAAGGAGAGACCTCTCCTTTTATAAGAAATGCAAAGGAATGGACCATGGAGATTAAGAGGCAAAAAGTCTTAATCAGCGGTGGAGCTTGAAAAAGGGGCAATCCATGTGCACAAGTATCCTCCAATGAGAGTGAAATGTTGACTTTTGAGCCTCATGTGAGATAAAAAGTGTTTTTTTTTCCTTTTTATGAAATAGGAATAATTTTATTTGTGCAACTTAGAATAAGAGGAAAGTGGGGGCTTTTTATTTAATTAAAAGGGGAGGAAATATTCCTTTTAATGAAATAAAGACTTAGGATAAATGGTTAGCCCAAGGATAAAAATCCAATATATGATCGAATTTAAGACTTGATCAAGAGATTAATATTGTTGAAAATATTGATTATTGATAAAATTGATTCAGGATTGATAAATCGAATAAATGGGGCCCAAAGTCTAGGCGACCATTTTTGGGTGCATACATTTGCCCCTCTTTGACTAATGTGTGATCGATTTGGGAACACATGCAGTCAAAGAAGAATTGAAATGTGAGATGGATCTGGGATCACAAGACAACTCAGATGTGAGGTCGATTCGGGATCACACCCGGACAAAGCATAAACAAAGGCCTTTGAACATGAGGTCGATTCAGGATCACATTAAAAGTAAGAGATAAGAATCTCAAATTTGAGAAAAAGCTCACAAAAGATGTCTGAATCAAGAGAATCAAGCAATTGGGGATGAGAATCCCATAGGTACTGCCCCCTCAGAATCGAAATCGAAATCAGGTAGAGAGAAGAACAATGAATTAATAAGGATTTGATCAAATCAGAAGGAAATCATAATCAAATGTAAAGGTCAATAGGTTAACCATTAGGCAATGAAACATGCCCCAGTGAGGAAGTAGAAGAATAGAAATAGAAGACTAGAAATAGAGTGGATGAAAGACTAGAAAATTTGAGAGACATGGAAGGAAGAAATTCCACCGAAAATCAAATTATGCCTCAAAAGGTCAGTCAACTGCGTAGAAGAATGAGAAATTTTGGAAACGCGACTCAGATTTTGATTTCGAGTCCGAAAATGGATAGAAAATGATGTGATATGAAAGACCAAAAATGAAAGATATGATCAAGAAGAATAAAAAAAATGAGCACAGTTGACCAACTAGTCCGTAGATGATAAAAAAAGAGAGCTCACTCCATATGCAAGATGCAAAAACTAAGCTATGATGAACCTAAGAATACAAGCTACTATGAAAGTGGTTGACTTGCAAGGTCACAATGCTTATAGACATCTAATTATCATCATCGAGCATTATTGGTAGCGTCATAAGATCATACAATGCACACTAGCGTAACTATGTGGATATGAGTATGATCTTTATCAGATAGAGATGTGGGAATCTCACCTAGGCATCAAAGACATATAGGTCAAGATGACTAATGTAGTGAGATCACCTAAGTTTGATATGGCGAGATTATGCTTGTATCAAGACACATAAAAGTTAGGATAGCTAAAAGCATGCACTCGCAAAACAGTCAAGGATAATACCTTGTCAATCCATAGTGTCAAGTAGGACCAACATAAATGCTCATGACAGTTAGGATCAACAAAATATAAGCAGATAAAGAAAGAAAACATGTTCTCATTCCCTCAGTCTTCTAGCTATGCATCATCGAAAACTTCTCAGGGAGAGGCCACTCATCAAAGAAATCCTCATAGACAGCACACAAAGAAAAATAAAGTCAACATATCTCAACGAGTTGATTGTTTGAGTGCGTGTGTGTTGGTCATAGAGTCAGACTCTGAGTATCGCATCTGCAAATGAGCACTATCGCATCATACTTAGACTATAAGCAAGACATCTAATAAGTGTTAAGAAACACTCGACGCAAGGGTAGTGTTTAAAAAAATACTGTTTCGGGTGGTGTTGAAAAACACCTATTGTGAAATGCCCCAAGAGACAAACGCACCTAAAAGACCAATGTTAACAGTTATGCCCCCTAGACAAAGACAAAGACCAATTCCAGACTAAGCCAAATAAGGTCAAGGCATGATGGGAAGTGGCTAAGTGTCGAGAACACATGCTAACAAATAGGGGTGCAAAGGCCTCAAGTAGCGCCTGTTTCCAGGTTTTCACCACTTGGAATCTTTTTTTCATTTTTCATTTTTTTATTTTTTTGGATTTTTTGAATTTTTTTTTTTTTGTATTTTTTTTTTTTTTTCAGGACTTTTTATGCTTTTTTTAGGATTTTTTCAGCATCATATATCAATTTTTTTGGTATTTTTTTTAGGATCATAAGATATGTACAAAGGATGCCTCCAGATAGAACGGGCATCAAGGATAGAACTTCTTGAGGTGCACAATGTTGATGGGGTCAGGGAGCTGTTCTCCATCAGGATCTGACAGTAAATACGCACTTGTACCAAAAGCAACTGTGATGACATATGGTCCAAGCCAGTTAGGTTCAAATTTGCCCTTTTGTTCTCTATTTTGTTGGTTCTTGGGGTTCTCTCGCAAAATAAGATCACCTATTTGAAATTCTCGAGGGTGAACCTTTTTGTTGAATGCTTTGGACATACACTTCTGATACACTCTCATATGATCAAAGGAAGCTTTACGCTTCTCATCTAGAAGTTCTAACTCCTGTAACCTCATAGCGCGATAATCCTCATCTATAATCAAACCTTTGAGTGAGACTCTAAGTGATGGTATCTCGACTTCTAAAGGTAATACCACTTTAGCGCCATAGGTGAGAGAGAAAGGAGTGGCTCCTATAGGTGTACGAATGCTTGTTCTGTAAGCCCATAGTGCTAGATTGATTTGTCAGTGCCAATCCCTACCATTATTGTGCACTATTCGATGAAGAATCTTAAGAATGGTTTTGTTAGAAGCTTCTGCCTGTCCGTTTCCCTGTGGAAAATAGGAGGACCAATGTTGCTTGATTTTAAACTTTTTGCATAGGTGTTTTAGGTCCTTATTCTTAAATTGGCCTCCATTGTCAGTAATGATCTCAGAAGACACTCCAAATTGGCAAATGATATGATTCAAGATGAACAAAGAAATGGTCCTTCCTAAAGCAACAGAAAGTGGCACAGCTTCCACCCATTTTGTGAAGTAGTCAGTGGCAGTAATAATGAACTTGTGTCCACCTGATGAGTTGGGATCAATCTGCCCAACCAGATCAAAGGCCCAGCACTGAAATGGCCAATGAGAAACAGAAGGTATCAGCTCCCTACCTGGACCATGAATCAGGTTGCCATGTTTCTGACATTTTTCACATGACTTAGCAAAGGTGACTGCATCTATTTGCATTGTGGGCCAATAATATCCCACCCTAAGCAACCTTCGGGCCATGGCAAGACCATTAGAATGTCCACCACAAATGCCCTCGTGGATGTCAGCTAACGCTTGGTTGGATTCTTCCTTTTCCAAGCACCTAAGGAGCGTCCCATCTAAACCCCTCCTATATAAATCACCAGAGATGAGGGTGTGGCGAGAGGCGTTACGGATGAGGTTTTGGCGTTCGGAGCGGTTGAAAGTGTCAGGGATGATGCCATCACGAAGATATGAATAGATAGCACCATATCGGGAAGACTCGTGTGTGATAATGGCACAAATGACATGGCTTTCAGATGAGTCAAAGATGGGATGGTGTAGCTCTTCCACCAGGAATTCAAATCTGGATTCATGTGTCTCCAACTAAAGAAGTGAAGCTAATGTGGCCATGGCATCTGTAGCCTTGTTCTCTGTCCTAGGGATCTATTGAAACGTCACAAAAGTGAAGTAGCGTCTCAAAGAATCAACCATCTTTTTGTAGGGTATCAATTTGTCATCCTTGGTTTGATACTCTTCATTGACTTGGTTGATAATTAGCTGTGAATCCCCAAAGACATGTAATTCTGTGATGTTCCATTCTATAGCCATCCTCAAGCCATTAGTTAAAGCTTCATATTCTGCAATATTATTGGTACATGGGAATAATAGTTTGTAAGACTTTGGAATGTTGTACCCATGTGGAGAAACAAATAACACTCCAGCACCTGATCCATTTTGCATGCGGGACCCATCAAAGAACATTGTCCAAGTGCGAGTAGTTGTATACAAGATGTGTTCGTCTGGGAATTCCACTTGGACTGGCATACTATCTTGGATTGGAAAATCAGCTAATTGGTCGGCAATAACTTGTCCTTTTATTTCCTTCCTTTCAACGTACTCTATGTCGAATTCAGTGAGGACCATCATCCATTTAGCAAGTCTACCCGTGAGAGCAGCCTTACTAAGCAAGTATTTAAGGGGATCAATTTTGGCAACCAAATGTATGGTGTGAGCAAGCATGTAGTGGCGCAACTTTTGAGAAGCAAACACCACTGCCAGACAAGACTTCTCAATATTATTGTAATTGATCTCATAGGAGATGAGAGTACAGCTGATATAGTATATGGCCCGTTCTTTCCCAGTATCATCTGTTTGAGCCAATAATGCCCCCAGGGAAGTGTCTGTAGCTGAAATATATAGGATCAATGGTTTCCCTGGAATAGGAGGCATTAGGATCAGAGGATTGGCCAAGTATTGTTTGATCTGATCTGGGCTCTTTTGACAATCCTCGTTCCAAACACAAGAAGCACCCTTATGCAATGTCTTGTTGAAGGGTTGCGCTCTGTCTGCAAGTTGAGAAATAAACCTCCTAATTGATTGAAGACGTCCCTGAAGACTTCTCATTTGGCTGATATTTCAAGGAGGTGGCATACCTAGGATTGCTTGGACCTTTACGGGGTCAACCTCGATACCTTTTGCTGATATTATGAATCCTAAAAGTTTGCCTAAGGTGACGCCAAATGCGCACTTCTTTGGATTCAATCTGAGTTGAAATTGTTCCATACGATCTAGAATTACTTCCAGGTCATTGAGATGTGTGTCCCTTTTCCTTGATTTTGCCAGGGTGTCATCCACATAATCTTCCATATTTTTGTGCATCATATCATGAAAGATAGTTGTCATAGCTCTTTGGTAGGTTGCTCCTGCATTCTTTAACCCGAATGGCATGACGTTCCAGCAATAGGTTCCCCATGCACATGTGAATGATGTTTTCTCTTGGTCTTCAGGAGCTATTTTGATTTGATTATACCCCGAGAAACCATCCATTAGAGAGTATATGTCATAGCCCGCCGTCATGTCCACTATCATGTCAATGTTTGGAAGTGGAAAGTCATCCTTTGGGCATGCTTTGTTTAAGTCTCTAAAATCTATGTAGACACAAATGGACCCATCATGTTTGGAAACTAGTACTATGTTTGAGATCCATTCTGCATAATCGATGGCTCTAATAAATCCAGCTCTCAAAAGTTTTTCTAATTCACCTTTGACAAGGAGAGCTACATGGGGATGCATTTTTCTGAGTCTTTGTTTGACTGGCTTGACTCCTGGAGCTATGGATAAGTGATGCATCATGAGATTCGTGTCAAGCCTTGGCATGTCTGAATAGGTCCATGCAAAATTAATTTTCTTTTTCTGTAAAAATTGTACATATGCCTTGGTCTCTTCCTCTGATAAAGACTGAGCAAGATGGACTATCTGAGGATTTTCTTCTATGTTTAAATTGACTGGCTTTGTTGGCTCAATTAATATTGATGATCTATCCTGAAAATAACTCAGCAAGTTATTAAGTACCCCATCCTTAGGTGCCTCAAAGAGGTTTTCACCCTCGGATGCGTCATTTCTTTTTACTATTTTTGGTTCTGATACCGCCACGAAGTGGTTTTCGCCATCAGACCTATTTTTCCTTTTTTCTTTTATTTTGAGACTGAGGTACTTAATATCAGGCTTTGTCATGCTGGTTGTTGGTTCACTGGTGGAAGAAGCCACGGGTTCAAGAGCATTCAGATAGCAGGCAATTTCATAATCATTGTGGAAGGTGAGGAATGTGGGCTCTTGATGGCACTGAGATCAGTCAATTAGGTCAAAGTGAACAAGTGATAAGTCAATGGCGGGTTCGATGTTGTTTATGTGAAAGGTGTCATCTCTGGTGACCATATAATCAGAGTTCATCAAGTCTTCTCCTAAGATACCCGAATTAGGACTCATCCTATCAAACGAAGCGTCGTCCACTAAGGTGATTTGAGGAGTGCAATCCTCTAGTCCTACACTAGGATCGTTAGTCGCATCGGGTTGGGTACTATAGGCATGGATAATGTCCACGTCCAGATCAATTGTTGCATCTAAAAGTGAGTCCCACTCATATTCATGGGAATCTGTGTCTGAGTCATCATTTGGGCCTCGTGATGTAGAAGCCTCAAGGTTAGGAAGGGTTTCCCCCTCTCTAGTGCTATTATTGGTACTATCCGTCGCAGCTAGGATAGTAACACTTTCTTTTGTTGATCTAGCAGTCATACAGTCACCATCCATCGCAGGTGGGATAGTAAGACTGTCAAGTATCAAATCTGTGGAATCTCCCCAAAGGAGATTCGTTGAGGGCACCCAATCATGAGACACATCTTGTTGATTGGAAAGATCAAGCATATAATCTACATCACTGTCACTGTCCGTCGTAGCTGGGACAGGGACACCTTTCTTCTTCTTATTCTCAAAACCTAAGCCCATCGTGGACTTGTTCTTTCGTCTGAATAGGGCATGATCAAGAGGCTCAGCTTTAGCATCTAGCCTATGGCTAAGGGGACCATATCCAGGATACCCCATATTCTTAACCATTGTGTACCCTTTTCCATAAGTTTCAGGTGGAGGAGCAAAATTCTCATTGTGTGTGTATTTTTCCTCGTGATAGATCCAGTCTCTTATGGCAACTTCCTCTTTTTCTTCCTGAATGGGGACCGAAGACTCAACAAATTTCCCAAATAATGTCATTGCCGATGATGAAGGCTTCATACTTGGTGATGGTCTTCCATAAGACTTAGGAGAGATTGGCATGTTTGTAAAAGAATCCATTTTATAATCTCCCATCCCAAGATCTATGGTCTTGAACTTCTTCTTGCATTGTTCAAGTGAACTATTAGGACTGTCAGCTTCCCTATTCAAAGGTACATGTGATCCTGCAGAAATGTTATTAACTAATAAAGCACTATCTCCAGGGATGCAAATTTCTACACCGTTATGGGGAAACTTGACACACTGGTGATATGTTGATGGGACTGCTTGCATTTCGTGAATCCATGGCCTACCTAGCAGAATGTTGTAGGCTAAGGGTCCAACATCAACAATTTGAAATAAGATATCTTTCTCTACTGGACCAATGCGAATAGGTAAAACGGCCAATCCCTTAGAACTTCTTTCTGCTTCGTCATATGCTTTGATTGTGATCCTTTTTCTTGTGTCAATGACGTTCTCAGAATATCCTAGAGCCAGCAACAAACTTAGGGTACAAATATTGAGCCCCGCACCCCCATCTATCAGTACATGTCTAACACGAGTTTTATGAATCATGACTTCAATGTGTAAGGCCAAGTTATGTGGGTGACTAATGGATTTGTCATCTTCTTCTGAGAAGGTGAGGTAATGAGGGCTAGCCAAATGGTTGACCATGTTCTAGAATTGATCAATATCTAGGTTGTTAGGGATGTTGGCTACTCGCAAAGCATCCTCAAGGATGCGCTTGTGCTTAGGAGACAATTCTAAAAGCTCAAAAATGGAAATTTGCATGGGTGTTCATTGTAGCTGGTCAATGAGATTATAACTGGAATCAGGACCAACGGCAGATTTGGGAGGAGCACCTTTGGACATGGGCTGCTTGGACTTGCTAGTGCTAGGGCCCTTAATGATAATGGGCGCTTGGGCTTGACCCCTAGTGACAGCATTGAGGGACTGGGGCATCCTTTGGGAGTAAGGACCTCTTATCACCACAGCGGGTCTTTCATCAGTCATAGGGGTTGAGTCCACATTATGTCCATAAGGATCTTTCTTTCTCACCATTTTGATGTTGTCGTCAGCCACTTCAAGCATGTTAATCACATTGTCAGCATGTGTGTATGTATAGTTAATAGTCGCCTTGCCATTCTTATTGTTAGAATTCTCCCCTTTTTCATATTTAGGCAAGGGCTCTTTAAAGGCTTTATGATCTACATTAGTGGTTAACCCATCCACTTGTAATTGTCCTTTCTCAATAAGGTCTTGGACAAGATGCTTGAGTTTAAAACAATTTTCTATGTCGTGTCCAATCCCATTATGGAAAACGCAAAAAGCTTTAGCATCCCACCAATGAGGTAAAGGATCCGGTATGCAATGTTTTGTAGGATCCTGTGGGTGTGCCAAATTATGAGCAACTAATGTCTTAAAAACATCTACATAATATTCTCCCAATTTGGTAAATTGTCTTTTCTCCGTTTTAGATCTCTTTTGATACTTAGGTTTGTCTTGTTGCGTTGAAAATGTTTGCAGCTTCATAGCTTGAACTGCATGAGAGAGGTTAAGAACTCCTTCATTTTTTACTTGAGATGAGTCAACAACTCCGTCGTTGACCACTTGCTTGTTTTTGTTCCAATAGGAGTTCTTTTTGTCCTTGTTACCATTAGTATTGTTATTTTGGCTATTGTTATTTGTTGGTTTAGCAAAAATTCCTTGTTCTTTTAGGACATCCTCAATGTGACATGCCACCTCTACCATAGTATCAAAGGAATTAAATGGGATTTTCTTGACTTCATATCTTAGTTCGGGTATCAGATTGCTCACAATGATATCAATTCTCTCCTCTTCAGGGATTGTCCTTGGGTATTTCAAACACAATCACCTCCATCATTGTAAAAATGTGACAAAAGATTCCCCTTGATTTTGCTTGAGTTTGCACAAATCAAGCATTGTGACCGACCTTGATAGGTTGTAAGAAAAATGTTGAACAAACCTTTGGACAAGTTCTTTAAATGTCTTCACTGGAGGGGAAAGGTTGGTGAACCACTCCATGGCTTGACCTTTTAGACTCCTTGGGAATAATCTCATCAAGTAGGAGTCTTCATGGTGAAAGGAAAAGCTCATTATGTAGAACTGTCGAACATGGTCGTGAGGGTCACCAGTGCCATCATATTTGTTGTATGTTGGGAACTCAACTTTTTTAGGGAATTCTACCATCACCACACTTTTGTCAATGGGGTTAGGACATATGGAGTTCAAATGAAATGTGCTCTTGGGAGCCTTCATCCTGTCTATGTCCTTTTGCATTTGTAAGATCACCTCATCAGTTGAAGGGCTCTGTTTCTTGATCTTTTGGTGAACATCAAAATTATATGGAACTTTAGCACCTTTGTTGATAAGACTTTCTAAGAATTGGTCTTTGTTTTGTTCCACATATTGCTCCACATATGCTTGAAAGGATGGTTCTTGTTGCATAGTCATGAAGTCCATATGATCAATTTTAGCATAACTTCCTCCATGTTGTGAGCCATGATGCGCTCATTGGGAGGGTTGCTTTGAATGTCTATGAGATGACTGTCTCCTATGATGGTCATATCTTGAAGCTCTTCTTCCTCTAGGACTCGGGGATCGTGAAGGTGTCCTTGATCATCTTCTAGGGCTAGGGGAAGGGGTAGATGGGGGTGAGTTGGTCCCACTATTGGCTCCCCTCCCGTTAAATCAGCTATGGAGTTGTTGTGCATAGAGTCTATCTTCTTCTTCTTGGGTGACTCTTTTCTGTATATCCAACAATGCACATTCCTCTTCCTCTAGTTGTCTGAATTTTTCTTTTTTAGTAGCCTGTTCATCTAAGTAGGCTTGCTTCTCTCTCTCAATGCTTTTCAATCTTGTATTTGCATATCGAGAGGTGTCTTTAAGTGGAGAGGTTTGTCTTGAATGCCTTATTGCATTGGCTACGTTGATGTGGTGATCACTAGATTCGTTGTTCTGGTCTTCGTGTTGTGACCCTGAATCCGAGTGAGCTTGTTTATGATGTCTTTCAGCTCGTTGATGAGCATCAAAATACCTCACATTTTTGGGAGGTGACCTGGGTGGACTAGCATGAGAAGAACCACCATACTCTCTTCTATGTCGTTGAAAGATATCCTCGAGAGTTTGATTCATGGCTTCTCTTTGTTGTTGGGTAAAAGTGTAACTCATGTCCATGCTTGATGAAAGTGGTATGAAAGAGGTGCTCACTTCACTAGGATTAGCTCCCGAATTAAAACAGACCTTAGATTCACTCTTAGGAGATTGATCAAAAAGAGGTCCTTTTCCCTTAGGTTGTCGACGAGTCTTGATAGGTGGTAACTGGCTAAAGGCAACAGGGGGTCACCTCCCTTGATTGACTTGATACCTTGTCGTAACTGACATGAAAGAAGGATACTCTCAATGAGAAGGTGACCTCTCAAAGTGTCAAGGCCAAACTAGGATAATTAAAGTCCTCTATTGTCCAAAGAGAAATGAAAAGAAAAAAAAAGGGCTTTACCAACATTATCAAAGAGGTGCTTCAAATCAAAGGGTGGCTACCCTTGCACTTTTGAATCAGGAGGTTGGACTAGGCCAAAAGATAATTGAGATTTAAATGAAAGCGATTTGGACAATGAGAGTACTAAAATTTTCCAAGAATGTAGCTAACAATCTTAAAGATGAACCTTGGCACCAAGAATGGCCTTCTAACTTGACAATTATTCCAAAGTGACTTCGTAAATCGAAGGATGCTATCTCGGAGGGCTAAAAACTATAAATTTGGAGTCAAGACGGGTTTCAAACGTCAGGGTGAGAAGCCTACTCTAAGACCTAGCCTGATTGATAGCAACTGAAACTGACCAAAATTTAAGCACGGCAGAAATAAACCAGGTGATATACTCCAGGCTACTGGGGTGATAAACCTATAACCGCGCGATACTTCACCCAAAGCCAGGTGATACTTCTTAGTACTGGTGGGCGATATACTCCAGGCAGGTCGGGCGATAGTCCGTCAGGGGTGAACTATCACGTGATATTTCTCTTCAAAGCAGGTGATATTTCTAGCAAGCGCAAAGTATCGCGCGATACTTCGCTTTACACGACGTGATACTATTGCAGAATTGTTTAACTCTTGACCAGAATTGTGTAAAATTTGCATTTTTGGGTCTGCTCGGTCAAAATTTCCTGTCTGAAGGTTGATGTTTTCAATTTCAGTCACAATGTCAGCAGAATTTCGGCAGGTTTGCAAACAGTAAGGGATCAAAACATGGTCTCAAACACTTGAAACAAGGGCAAAAGCAACCTTGCCAAGACAAACACTTGTGATATCAGAAATAAAATTGCAGCCTATGAATGCTACTGATTGTTTGTATGTAAGAACGTTTGCACTGGTATCACACAATCAAAGACACTTCAAGCAAATCTATCCTAGAAAGTCAAGGCTCAATACTTACCAACTTAGCCCACAACTTGATGCCCCCTCACCTCACACCAAGTGGTTACCCACAAAAGATGTTGGCTTTGTCATGGAAATGTCAAATGACACAACCAAAGGGACACATATGGTGAGTATCTTAAGGTGATCCAGGTAAACCACTTGGATCAATCCTTGCACTAAGAAGATAAGCGGCTAAAAGAAGGTGGCTTCTATCTAATGGTTCTTAATAAGGATTTCCATTCACAACACCCCTCTTGCTCCTCATAAAGGACTAGGACCTCACAGCCTCAAGAGTACCTTAAGCATTCTTGTTCAATGTTTTCCCCATGGTCGCAATCCCATGAGCTACTCACATCAAACTAAGACAAGTGTTATGTCTACCAAGGTTTTTGGTGTCCTTGATAGCCTTGAGATTATAGTGAGTTGGAATCACTTGCCACCAAGAAAAATGATGGCAAGGTTGTCCCCACTTGAGTCGTTCCTCTTGATTGCTCAAGAGCAGGCCCGCTAAAGGATCCTAAACTAAACAAAAAATGGATTAATTCTTTAGGTTCAAGGTTTTTGATTCACCACAAGGGTGAAGAGCATACTCCCCTATCTCAAAAATCTCTCCCAAACACACCAAGCAAAGAGATTCAATTACTCCCTTGCTTTCAAAACCTTAAGATGGGTCAAGATTTTTTAATTCACCTAAAGGTGAAGAGCATACTTCTCCTACCACCTCAAGATCTCTTTCACAAGGTATTAAGATTCCTAATACAATTAGTGAATGCCACACTTGAAAGGAAAGCAAATAGACAAGCAAGATTTTTCTTTTGTTTTTATGCTTGGGCAGCCCTGCAAAAACTATTAGTAGCCCTCTTTGACATGCATTTTTAGCAATTTTCAAGCAAAGGAGAGCACCTACAAACACAACTTGTTAGACCCACAAGGTTAGCAAAATCAAAATCCAAATGTAAATGGGCAATAATCTGATAGATTTAAGCTAAAAGATGCAGGTTAGACCTATCTAAACACAGCAAAACAAAACAGCGAGCTAAAATAATCAAATTCAAATGAGAAAACTAGAAATGCAAGTCTCTGTCAGACCAGGCGATATTTTTCAGACTTCACCAGCATCGCGCGATACAGTTTCCTATAGTCGTGCGATATTTCTCAGTCGCGTGATATTTCTTAGTCACGCGATACTTCTCACTATGGGCGGGCGATACTTCACCCGATAACAGGCGATATTTCTCAGTACTGGCGGGCGATTCTTCTCTTGCGCGAAGTGTCGCACCACTATACAAAGTTATATCGCGTGATATTTTTGAGAAGTATCGCGCGATACTCTGAGACTGAAAACCAGAGATTGAAAACCAAGCCGAAAATTGACAAAAATTTTGACGAAAAATGCAAAATTAAAGGGACGAAGCTAATCTACTCAGCCCCACGGTGGGCGCCAGAAATGTACACACTAAAATGGTGCACTTCTATGAACCATTACATGCAAGGTTGCTCAAGAATGAGGCCTCACAAAGCGGCTCATAGCTCTCTATGCATGGAGTTGCAAGGGACTATGATAAATTTGCTCTCAGCTAGAGCTACAAGCTTGTGACCTTGCTAGTCAACCACACAATGAGAGATTCAAATGAAGACAAGGGCAACAATGTCAATATCTCCAAGAATCAAAATATGCAATGCAATGCAAGCTATATGAGAATGCAATCTAAGTTATGAAAGGGAAGTACAATGCAACTAATCTATGAAAGGAAATAGCAATGGATTACAATGCTTCCTATTTAGACTATGTGAGATTATTCTATTGCATAAAAGGAAATCTACACTAAGAATGCCATTATCATGCAACTATGAAAGCAAATATGAACTAGATGATGAAATGAAGCAAGTCTTCAATATCTTCAAACTCTAAATGCACCTAAAACCTGCAGCATAACAATAGCATAAAACAAGTGGATATGCAAATGAAGGAGAGAGCTCTCCTTTTATAAGAAATGCAAAGGAATGGACCATGGAGATTAAGAGGCAAAAAGTCTTAATCAGCGGTGGAGCTTGAAAGAGGGGCAATCCATGTGCACAAGTATCCTCCAATGAGAGTGAAATGTTGACTTTTGAGCCTCATTAATGAGACAAAAAGTGTTTTTTTTTCCTTTTTATGAAATAGGAATAATGTTTTATTTGTGCAACTTAGGATAAGAGGAAAGTGGGGGCTTTTTATTTAATTAAAAGGGGAGGAAATATTCCTTTTAATGAAATAAAGACTTAGGATAAATGGTTAGCCCAAGGATAAAAATCCAATATATGATCGAATTTAAGACTTGATCAAGAGATTAATATTGTTGAAAATATTGATTATTCATAAAATTGATTCAGGATTGATAAATCAAATAAATGGGGCCCAAAGTCTAGGCGACCATTTTTGGGTGCATACAAGTTGTACACATTAGAATAGTATTTGTACACTAAGATAACAATACTTGTTTAAGTGAAAATCTTATTTTATTAAGTGAGCATATTATTTTTCAAATGACACACATATAATAGATAGCTATGATATTTGATTTGAGACAATAAGTTATCTATTTCACTTGTTAATTAATTTATTTATGTGTTTTTACTATAACATTTATAGGTTCTTATGTGTTCAAGTATTGGTCCCTTTATATCAACATTTAGAAAAAAACTATTTACATATAGATTATTTAATTATAATATTATATAGTAAAAATGTGTGGTAAGACTAGATAATATAGTCACAAGTGGGTGATCAACTATTGGACCCCGCACAAGTATTAGTCCCTCTCCCCTAATGATGAGCCAGGTCATTTTACAAAAAGAATTCATGAAACCAAGAAAGAAGTAGGTTATGATATAGAAATCTATGATGAAAGATGTTTGTTAGGACATGAGTGTATGCAAAGAAGATTTCTACATTTCATTAGTCTATAATCTAGTATTGTGGTAGTTTCTAGATGGAAGGTATTTTCAGTCACTTCATATAGCGACAATCCATTACTCTGGAAGGGCTTATATTTCTCCTAGCTGGTTAATGGATATGCATGACCAATTTATGGGGCTTTCTTGAGGTAGGGTTTTTCCTTCCCAATTTTGGTGTGTTGTAAGTCCAAGAAGTTTTGGCTTGTTATTTTTCAGTTCTTGCCCGTTTCCCCTCCACCCTCTTTAAGAATATCCCTCTATTCTGTCTCTCTAACTCCGTACCCAATAGACTTGGCAATAGTCTTCTTTCAGAGTTAAGGATACTCTTTGTCCTTGCAGTCCTTGTCCCCCTTTAGCGCCTATTGTTACCCTAGTTTATGAACTTTGGGCTCCCCTCCTTCAAATCAATATATGATTTATATTTTGTTATGAAAATGCCATATTATTCTCATCTATGAAGATCATACTTTAAGAAATAAGAAGAGTCATGATTGGGTCTTCCTTGCCAATAAAAAAGTAACAAATAGGGATTTTAAGGTAGCATATATGGTTCTGAAAACCAAATATCTCCTTGATTCTCTTAACTTCTTCCAAACTAATCCTTAGCCTCAACATATTCTTATCCCTTTGATGACAAATCAAACATAAGATTAAATCTAATGGCATGTAGGTGACTAAATGGTCTCGTTTGGAGAACAGGCTTATCCATATATGGTCAACCTTTAATTTGAAAATTGAAAGATTTTTAAACATCGACATAGGCAGCATTTTTTTGAAGATGTTCATATGGCTCAAAAACTACAAGAATACCGATAAAGTGGAGGAAGTTTGTCTGGACCCATCATTTAATGCAAGATCATCGAACCAAATTTGAATTCCATGGTGGGTCAGGAAATCAAGATATTTCAAAAGTTTTAAAGAAAATAAATTGTCGTCCAAAGTTCATAATATCCCCGACTTACCGATGCTATATATATTATCAGGTATATAACCTAGTTTAGAAGTTCTAAAAACTCTCGATCTCCCAACATAGGTCCAAAATCATTGAAATTGCAGACAGTCAAAGTAGTCACCGGGCTCGATAAGAATTTTTTAACCCCTCTAAATACCCGATAGGTTTCTCAAGTTCTAAAGCATCTCGATTGCTCGACAATGCTCCAGAGATTATATTTAAATCTGAGGTATTGAAGAAAATAGAAAGTTTGAGGAAAGAATTATGGAATGAAGATGTAAAATGACTGTGATCATTGCGGGAGACTGCGCTCAAACCGCTTTAATATTTATACAGGTTTTGAAGGCCACTAAGAATATAGAGACACAACAATTTTAACAGGTGGTCATGTTGATAACAACATGGAGTTAATATTAGCCGAGAATACCGAAACTGTAGAAAGTGCAGCTGGCCATCGTGCTGTAGCTACTTGTCTAGTAGTTTCTTCGGATGGGGGCACTCTCGTAACAGGATCTCGAGATGCCATTGCTATGTTATGGTGGCTGTATAGAACTTCTGGCAAGGCCCGTAGCAACATGTTAGGTTCATCGGAAAGAAATAGTGCAAATATAACTATGGATGGTATGAAGAGGTATATTGAAGGTTTCTAACATGTCCTTCAAGGGCACAAGAGTGAAATTACATGCTACTATCTAAATTCTAACCTTGATCTTGTTGTCTCGTATTCGCATATGAGCGGTGTGCTACTCCATTTATCAGAACAGGACGTCTGACAAGGAAGCTAGAAGTAAATGGAGGAAATATTCTATCATTGTCATCTAAGGGAATTATAATCATTTGGGACAATTCCTCTTAGCAGCTTAGGACCTTCACCCTGAAGGGAATTCCAGTTGCTAAAAGCAATATTTCTCTATTTCCTAGTGATACTTCATGCATTGAAATCTCATGAGATGGAAAGAGTGTTTTGTTTGGTACAAGTGCAAATCTAGCTTTCTGAAGTGGAAAATATCTAACACCAATAGAGAGAAGATATAATGATTCTACATATTCAGATTCAAGCAAGTTTTCTTGCAAAGATAAGAGAGATTCAGATGGTCAAGATAGATATAAATATTCACAATGACAAGATATAAGTGGACCACTTGATGAGCATGAAGAGGATATGATTGTCATTCCTGTACCTTCTATTTGTCTCCTAGTTTTGCACACATTAGAGATTGTGCGTATTTTGGAGCTGCAAGATGGATCAAAGTATTCAGAGGCCAAGATTTGGGTCTTTTATGGAATGTAATTGGTCTCAGTGAGATGGAACATATAAATTCTATCGAGGTTGTCGATAGTAATGATAGACAACTTCTTGGGAGTCACGTGAATTCCTTTACAAATGCAATTACCATGAACAACATAACGACATCTATAGGTGTCAAGGATAAATTTGTGTATCTACCATTAAATGATGATTAGAAACAATATTCAAATGATGTGAGTGAACTGGAGTGTCAATTATGCGAACTTTTTAGCCTAGTGGAGTAAATGATTAAAACTGGAGATGAAGGAACTGCCAGGGAATTAATTGAAGCAATCTATGAATATGTAACGGAATAGTTAGGTTCGAAAGGTGTAGGGAAAGGCTTTCATATTATTTTATTCTAGCCCTGTTGAATATGAGTCTCTGCGAATTTACTTTTGCAGAGTATTTACTTGAGAAGATAAAAAAAATAATGTCCAATATTGGGAATCATGAACCATTGGTTGACAGGATTATGTAAAATGTAGGGAGTATGTATATAGTTTTTGAGAAGCCAGTGGAAGCTTTGCCTCTCTGTACAAGAAGTATTGAAACCAAAAAATGCATCCTTGGAAAGGACAGTCCACTATTGGTCACCATACTCTTATGTTTAGCCGATGCTCACAATCTTCTTGGTAAGGAAAATACCAACATTGAACTTTATCATTGGGATATCTCTATATTAGAGGCAAGAAAAGGAACCACCCCACGTTGGGCAATCTAATTTGATAGCTAGTTTGAAAAGAATGACATATATTCAATATTTAGTTACCAAGAAGTGGTTATCAAAAGTTGAGTAGTTTTTAGAGGTGCCTTTTTTTAGTTGTAATCTTTATCAAAAGAAATAGGGGAGTTCTTTTCTTCTCAGCCTATGTTGTAGGAGAGGATATTTTTTTGAGTTTTGCATTGTAAAAGGAAAATAACAAAGGATTTTCTGAAAAGTGAAATTGGATTAATGTAGTTTTGAGTCAATAAAATTCTAAATTTTATTTGGGAAATAAAGAAGAATACTTGAAATATTGTGTTCATTATATTGTCCTTGGATTTTCATTTTTTTATGTTTATGTAGTAACATAGATAATTTCACTGTGCTTTAATCCTAAATGAGGGTATTTGTGAACTTTGATTCTGTAATATTCACATCTCCTTCGATGAGTTGCTATTATTTTTCCTAGTTATTTCACCTAAATGATAAGTAGGTGGGCTTTGTATCATTCACTCGCATTTTTTTTTCAATAGATAAATTTGAATTCGCATCTATATCATGGCTCTGTGTAGATGTTAGCAAACCTTTTCTTCTTTCCGATTAAATGCATACCGAATCTTATTCTAATTGTTCCCCATCATACAAACATAGTTGCACCTTCCAAAATAAGGGGAGATTCGATGTAGAAAGTCATCACACTTGGCTCAACTATTAGTTCTTGTTTGTCTTTCATTTTGGGCACTGTGAGTTAGTTTTAAGGATTCTTTAAAGGACAAACTTGTTAACAAAAAGAATGGAATATACTCATATGTCTCAAAGAGTGTGCTGGAAATGAATAGATTTCTTACGAGTTTTTGAAGGTCTGAAAAGTGCATTTAAAGAGGAATTAAGAAAAAAAATTGTCAGTTTCACTACATTGGAATATCAAATAATTTGGATGAATTCTAAATAAGGCAACTATAATATAAAATAGGGGTACTTGTCTTTGGAAAAAGCAACAAGAGTTCATGATTGGACAATTAAATTATATAATGTTGGAGTTGTTTTTGTGTCCCTAGGGTAGGCGCATTTCATGGCTCTCTATCCATGACCACACCTAATTAGGCATGAGATTTTATAGAATTGGGTTACAACCATCTTTCAATGTGTTTTTTGTAGAGATTTTTTTGAACCTACAAAACATACTCCTGTCAATTTTTATTTTGCTCATAAATGCTAGAAATGGTTATAGTATCAACTCAATTGGATATCACATCTTTGCAATAATTTATTATCTCAATTTTAGAGCTATCCCCTTCACTTTAGAGATTTGTTGTTTCTCTGTATAAGGGAGATGAGTCCCTCCATCCTTATTTGGAAAAATATTAATAGAATGAAATTACACAATCTTTAAAAAAATAGCCTCTCCAATGGAATAAATCATTGCGGCAATAGAGAAAGCTATTTCTAAAACAATCACATTTGGTGTATTCAGAATTTTAGATAAAACTCTCCCATTTACATCTTGCGATGAGAATATTAGCAAAAGATGGTCCCTTCTAAAACAACGTCCAACACATAGATCTCTTCCATCCTATAAAAAATGGCAATAGAGATAATGATCAATTTGATCCCTCCCTCTCATAACAACATGAAACTAAATTATGATGGGGTGTCTAAGGGGAATCCTTTTCGTCCTATTATTAGGGTTGTCATTCATAATTAAAATGGTGCTATTTTGGATATTTTATGAAAAAATGTGTTTGGTGGGACCAATAATAAGGCATAATCAAAGGATGTAGACTTAGGTGTACAACATGCCTTGAATATTAAATTTAAAGACCTTCACATTGAAGGGGATTTAATGCTAGTCAACAATGCTTTGACGAATAGGAAAATTATTTCTTGGATTTTGAATTATCTTCTTTGACCATTTTTTTTAAAAATTAGGATAATTTAATTATTTTATAGTTTCTCACTCTTGTAGAGAGGGAAATAGTTTAATAGATTGGATGGCCAATAGAGGTGTGGAAGGAGATGGTCTTATTAAATAGTTTAAAGAAGAATAAATTAGGGATGAGGCTAAGAACATCTTGTTCTTTTAATAGAACCTTAAATTCCTTTTTCCTTATTTACAATGTCTAATTCTCATTTGGACTCACGTTTGGTTTTTCTTAGGTGTATGATTAGTTTCAACTTTTGTGGTCCCTTTTTTGAGTATCCTCTCTATTCAACGAATATGTGGTTTTTCTGTGTGACAATAGATGGTTATTGTGGAGTGTTTATTTGGGTTGTGGCTTCATTTTTGGTAATGTTTATTACATCCTCATCTAATGTGGATGGTGGATTGCTCCATGACCTTTACTAGCATGTCCATTCTCATTTTTGAAATGTTCATCTCTTTCTAAGGACATGGGTTATTGTCAGAGGGTTTGTATGGGCCTATGTGCAACCTTGGGGTTTGGAAAATTATTTTTAAACTTGTGATAGTTCACAGGAACATTTTCTAACATTTGTGTATTCTTTGGGTTGTTCTCTATACTTCCCAGTTGGCTTCATTTAATTTTTCTATTTATTTTGTTTTATCTCTTTGCACTTGATGGATTACTCTTTTAGGCTTGAGATTTCAAATATCTTTTCTTTGGATTTGAGTAGATTTTTGTGGCTAACTATTGCAGATTTTATATTAATTTTGGCTAATGATTTGATTTAATTTTATGTTGGTGTTCAATCATGATTTCTTCTATAGAAACCTTGATTTGATGGGTTTGTTCTTGGTATTTGAGATTCGATACTTCCCATTTACCATACATCAAATGGATACATATTACAATTTCTTCCTCTAACACTATCACAAGATCTTTTTTTAATGAATATGGAACCCATCTACTTATTTCATTGTGACACTTTGGGAGTTTTATTCTTGGCTCTTGGCATCTTTTTTGAGTGGGCTCTACCACTTCTTTGTTTGAGCTATGGAGTATAGAGTTTTTGTTCCTCAACGACAGTGGGAATAGAGGGATTCTTCCTATGTGATGATCAAAACCTGAGTTTAGTTTCTAAGAAATATAATAATGCAATCCTTGATGCCATAGTTCTGATATTTGATGAGCAATGGCTCAAGCTAAATGCTAATGCTTTATCTTTTGAGATTGCTTCTAGATTCTTGACCTTAAGTATGGATCTTGTGGACGATGTTCTCTTGGTTCGAGAGTTGGCAATATCTTATATCCATATTAATATTGTTCCTCTTACCATAGTTGATTCTACTTTAAATCTTTATAAAATTCATTCAATTGAATACTTGTTTGGAGGTTGTTTTACGGTCTTTGACATTGCTAAATATGGTGTCCTTGCAAAAATTTTATCATCCATTAATTTTGTTTTGACATGAGATCATCTTTAAGAGACAATCATGAAAGTTGTTGGGATTACTGAAGATATGGCGGTGCCTTCTATGGCTGTTGCTATTGACCGTTTTAAAGGCATTCACAAACTTATTTATTTTCTTAAGATTGTTTTAGTTTTGTCTCTCTCTATACACTTTTCTTTCTCTTGTATTCCTCTATCTATTTCATTCCAGTCTAGTATTTACTATTGGTTTTTGGTAAAAAATGTTCTAGATGTTGTATTTTCCAAAAGCACTATATTCTATGAAAAGTTTAAGATAATTCTTAACGATAAATTCCAGTTTCAGCAAATTCAAGAAGGATAAATTTATGTTATATTATACATGGTAACAGAGAAAAAAGAAAAGAAAAGTAGGATAAGGCGAGATATTAAGTCAGATAATACTACCGATATTACTTGCGAAACATAAGTATATAACATTACAAACAAGGTATTTATCTATTTAGATAAGGGAAAGCATTGTTAGGGGAGGCGAGTGCTTGATCTATGTAGCTGAAAGACAGGAAGTTCTTTACTAATTGGACGGTACAGTAGAGTAAGGGCTAAGGTGGTCATCCACAGTCCTGTAGAGTTTTATTGTTCCATCCTTCACGACCAAAGTAGCAGCTCATGCGCATTTAGTATCAGAGGAGGAAGCACTCCCCGTGTTCCAAATGCGCTTATTCATGTTCCACAATTCCAATGTTCCGTCACTGCGGAAGGCCAGGCAACAATTGCGCTGAGGTGCGGAATAGTCGGTTTGCCACACGATATGTTCTTTATCCTCCAAGATGAGCACGCAGGGTGCTCCAAGGGTGGTCCAGGAATTGTGAGCTTGTATTTGCCGTCGGGAGAGAGAAGAGTGTCTCCAGGGTGCATCTGATCGAATGCAGAGTCGGAGACTAACATGTAGGGTTGGATGGCGCAGTCGGTTACGCTGCTTCCTACATCAGAAAGGATCTTGTAGGCTGGAGCGTCAGCAGGCGGCAGGGAAGACTCTTTCTCTTCCCTCATCACATAGTAATCGATCCAGTCTGTGTGGTCGGAGACAGCAACCCACTCGTGGCCCTTCATCAGATAAGGACGGATAATTGGGAGTAACGTCTTCAATGCATCCAGCAGTTCGCGCCCTTTGCTCGTGTCGCTCGAAGACATGGAGACGCTGCATTCGCTGCTCCACCGAGTGTGCAGTCTTATCAATACGCTCTTCGCGGTCACCAAGTCCTTGTCGTACGGGTCAATGACCTCGGTGAATAAGCGACCCGCATAATATTCTCTATCCAGCTCAATATCGTGGTTCACATTGTACACCATATTTTGTAGAGCCCTGTAAACATATTCAGCTTCCTTGTCGGTCAGAACACTGGTTTTGTTCGAAAATATGACTGTCCCACATGTGCAGACGGAAACATTGAGGAGAACGAAAGCAAATGCCAAGACAATCGAAACAAAAGTCCCACGACCAGCCATCATATTTTTTTTCCCTTACTTCAAGTTGTGTGCTATCCTCTATTCTCTATGTATAGGTAGAGGGCGCGGGCCAAGCATGATCCTTTCACTATGGAACTTCAATTATTGCACGTTGGCAACCACGGTGGATGTAGAATCAGTAGCACTCAGCCAGTATCTTTCTTCTTACACAAGACTACATTCCAGTGGGAACATGCTGGTCCATTTAAGTTTTATCCAATAGCTATAGACCACCTCCAAACATTAAGGGTTGTTGCACCACCAACAAGAACATCAACTCTTGTAAGTTTTATCGATTGTACTCCACGTTCGTCTGGTTTTGATGTTGAGTGTATGGAAATACCCGTCCTTAATCTATATTAATGATAAGAAAATATTTGTCCACAACACAAGACCACCACTTCAGATCAACGTTATTGCGTACTGACAATGCTACCATTTTGCTTAAACTTCCACTTTTACAAAACCTCATTTGTTTTAGTTTGTTTGATTATTGAATACTCCAAACGTACATCGCTCTTTAATCCACCACAGAAGTTGTGAAGTGCCTTCCCCCTGTTTCGATTTTAATGTGATCTACTTGCACTTCCATACGGGCAGTGATTACAACAATTTTAAATTGTTTTGCATTATAATTTGTTTTACTTGGAATGGTGAGAATCGGATGTAGAGTAGGGTTCGAACGTCCTTGTCCATAACTATTTGGAATACCTCCAAATATGTTCTTCAATCAACTGCTTTATAGCGCTTCTCAGATTGCAAGTATCCATCTCCTCTTTTAATCTATGTTAACAGATTATTTACTTTGAGAATGTTATCGTCATTCATTTCTTTTTTTGAAAATTCTATTGTAATTACTGATTATTAATCTTCCATCTTATAAAGATTATTTAACTATCGAAATTTAATTCAAAGTAAATATTAAATAATAACATAACTGTAAGTTCACAAATAAAAACACAGATGCAAAATATGCAACACAATGAACACAATATTTCTCGATAAATTATCCCTCAAAAAATCCCGAAGGGAAAACTAGTACTGTAGATGAGGAACTTATATTTAACTTCACCAAATTAAGAGATACAAAAAACTGCTTGCCTCTTTCTGGCAAAGCTCCGACAATCTCCCAATTTATCCTGCTAAGATCTACAATTGCTATTCGCCAACGCTATCACTGCACCCTTACTTTCACTGCAAGACTATTTTCTAACACTATAAATTCATTTGCTAACACTGCAAATGATTCTCAATTTTTTTTCTCTAGATGCCCAATGACCCCATTTTATAGTATTTTTGTTAGGAAACCAACGGTCGAGATTTATTCTTAATTAATGACAGAGATAAATAACAACTTAACAACCAATAAAAAATCAGCTGCCACATGTCCCTAGAGGAATCAATTAATTAATTTTTAAGTGTCCTCGCACTAACCAAATTTACCAGAAAAACAATTAATTACTAAATTCAGGAAAATGGACAAAAAGATGTCCAAGCTACTCGAACTAACACTCCCTCTTAGTGAGGAAGTTGTTTTACATAAAACCCAACTTATCTCTAAAGAAGATGAATTTTGCCTTCCCCAATGCCTTAGTCAAAAAAATTTCTACCTTCTGCTCTATAGGTATATACTATAGCTAAACAATCCTTTGTTGTACATAATCTCTAATGAAGTGATACATGATATCTATATGCTTAAGCCTATCATGAAACATAGGATACTCAAATAATTTAAAACAACTCTAGTTTTCGATATGTATCACAGTTGTATCAATCCTTTGAACAAACAAGGCTACCAACAACTTCCAAAGCCATATAGCTTCACTTGTTGCCATGCTAGAAGCTAAGTTTTTTGATTCTATAAAACTCAAAGCCACAAATTTCTACTTCCTACTAAACCAATAGACAACTCTTGATCCCGAACTGAAGTAACACTCTAAAGTTCTTTTCTTGTCCCATATATTGTCAGCCCATTTTGTGTTAGTATAGCTTATAAATTTGATTCCTTCACCTTGAGCATATCTAATCCCATATTCAATTATACCACACAAATAACACAACACATGCTTTGCTACTATCTAATGGACTCTCTTTGGATCAACCATGAACTGACTAAGAGAGTTTACTGCAAATGCTATATCAGGCCTTGTGTTGACCAAATATATGAGAGAACCAATCAACTACCTTCATAAGGTGGGATCTACATCCTTCTCCATGGATGTGTGTACCTTCTTCCAATTAATGATCATAGATGTAGACATGGCTTTGCAATCCTCCTTCCTATACCTCTTCAAGATTTCAATGCAATATTTTCCTTGTTTAAGGAAAATATCTCCATCTATCCGCCAAACCTCCATGCCTAGAAAGTAATGCATAATATCCAAATCCATCATCTCAAATTATTTTGTGAAGTCCCATTTTCATTCCTATATGAGCTGCAGTGAATTTATTAGAAACAAGTCATCTACATAAAGGACAAGAATGAGAATATCACCTCAAACTACCAAGTAATAGAGGTTACTATCTACCTCACTCTTCACAAAGCCAATACCTTGAAAGTACAAATCAATGAACTCATACCATGCCTTGGGAGCCTACTTGAGCCTGTACATAGATCTCTTCAATATGTACACGTGGGTTTCTTCATTATGTGCTAAAAAGCCTTTTGGTTTTTCTATGTATAAGTCCTCTTTCAACTCACTATTAAGGAATGCTATCTTTACATCTATTTGATGAATTTGTAATCCCATTTTTACTACAAATAAGATCACATCTTGTATAGAAGTATACTTGGCTACTGGAGAAAATGTCTCCTTATAATCTATTCCCTCCTCTTGAGATAACACCTTTTCCACAAACCTTGTCTTGTATTTCTCAATGCTACCATCTACATCATGTTTAATCTTATAGATCCAATTTGATCTAAACACAACCCTATATGTTGGTCTATACACAACTTCCTACACATTGTTCTACATTATTGAGGTATATTCCTCAACCATTGCCTCATGTCACACCTGATGCTACACAACCTCCTGATAGCTGGAAGGGTCGCTATCTACCAACTGATTTAGTAATGCCACATAGTCATTAAAATTGGGTGGTTTTTTTCATTGCCTCATACTCATCCTAGGAGATCCTACAAACTCCTTAGTATCCCTATGTGTGTGGTGAACCTCACATTTCCTATTGCCAACTATAGAAGATAAAATATCAACCTTTGTATATTCTTGATGCATCTCTTGCTATACCTATTTCTCTATACTCTTGGAACTCTAACCACTTGAGCTTGTGCTTGTACTAGTACCCGTACTTGAGATTTACTACCCTTGATTCGGTTGAGTGATTCTTGGAGCTTTTATTGACTACTCACTCTGACCATCTATATGAAAACCTCAATATCTCCTAAATTCCTTTTCCTCTATAAGTTTCACGTCATGTCTAACTATAATATTCTTGGCTCCTGGAATAAATATCCGATATGCCTTTGAGATTTCACTATACCCCACAAAGTACCCTCTCTTTGCAATTTGATCTTGCTAAGTACATGTATCACTTGGAATGTGACAATATGCCAAACTTCCAAATATCCTATTTAGTGAGGGATATATCGCTTATTCCCTATGAAAGCCTCCTCTGGTGTCATCTTGACCAATATGTTATGCAAAACCCTGCTCTATGTGTATACTATTGTACTATATGGCTCTTCCCATAAGTAGAATGGTATGTCCTTGTCATGTATAATAGCCCTTGTTACCCCCAATAGAGAGTGATTCTTCCTCTTAGAAACCTCATTCTATTGTGTATTGTAAGGAATAGTCCACTCTCTCTTGATTCCTTTCCTAGTGCAGAACTCTAGGAACTCTTTCCCTTTCTACTTACCTCCAATTTCTTGCTAAAAAACCTTTATCTTCCTTCTTATCTAATTCTCCAAAAAAACCTTGAACTCTTGCAAGCAACTGAAAACATCATTCTTGGTCTTCAAGAAGTATATCTAGGTCTTCCTAGAGTAATCATCAATAAAATTAACATAGTACTCATATCCTCTAATAGACTTTGTGAAGATTGGTCTACATATATCTCAATGTACTTGATCAAAAACACCCTTAGATTTGGCGTCACTACTTGGAAAAGTTTCTTTCACAAACTTCCCCAACACACATCCCTTATGCATAAATCATCATGCTCTGTGCTCATCTCTAGAACACCTATCACTATCTCACAACTTAATTTAAGTTCTCCATAATGTATATGGCCCATCCTTCTAAGCCGAAATTGTAGCCTTGCTAACACTACAAGACTATTTTCTAACACTATAAATGCTTCTCAAACTTTTGTTCTCTAGATGCCTAATGACCACCTTTTATACTACTCTAGTTGGAAAACCAACGATTGAGATTTATTCTCAATCAATGGGTAATATATGGTTAGAACACTATGGTATCGGGGGGGGGGGGGGGGGGCAGCATTTCATCCGAAGGAATAGACTTAACAACTAATAAAAAAGTGCTTGCAATGTGTCCCTAAAAGAGTCAACTAATTAAATAATAAGTATCCCAATTTCCAACAAAATAATAAGTATCATCACCAGTAAACACAATAGGAGTTACAAAAGGCACAGTATGTATGTACTCCAAAATAGAATGAATGGTCTCTTGATTAGGAGGTGAAGTAGGAAGAGTAGATAAAGCCTTTTTCAATGCCTCGTGATATGTCAGGGAAGTTTGAACCAATTCCCATAAAGATATCTTAGCAGGAGTAGCACGTAACTGGTCAACTACGTCATACTCCTTAATGGTACAGAGAAACCTAGGAGCTTGAGGAAGCATAGGTTGAGAAGGCGGTAAAGAAACTGGAATAGTAGGCTGATGGTTATTCCATGTGCGATAAGCATGTGAAACGGAATCGGTGTTATCAAAGAAATCCAAAGGATCCTTAGGTTTACCTTTAATTGTTATTCGAGGACATCCTATTACCATCAACAAAGGTTTAGGATATATCATTTTAGGTATATCAATGTTGCAAATAGTGGAACGTGAAGGTAACCACACATACACCCTATGGTAAAGGTCAATTGAAGAGGTTGTGGAGGAGAGTGAAATAGGAACAGGATCAATGGAGATCACATTCAAACAATTTTCATCCTCACTTCCATGTACCTCACTAAGGGATATATCCTATTGTAAAATAAAAGCCTCACCAAAGTATTCAAAACAAGAATCATACATGTTGAACACAAAGTAACTTTACAAGCATGAAAGATGTAAATAGTTTTGTATTTTTAAAGGAATTTTGTAATTTTTTTTGTATTTTTGAAATAAAAATGCAAGAGGATAAAATAAATCTACTTTCATAAGCATGTAAGATCTATCATAGAATGCAAATCTAACACCAAAAAGAAAGA
Source organism: Chamaecyparis obtusa (assembly GCA_027943335.1). Taxonomy (NCBI): domain Eukaryota; kingdom Viridiplantae; phylum Streptophyta; class Pinopsida; order Cupressales; family Cupressaceae; genus Chamaecyparis; species Chamaecyparis obtusa. The sequence goes on from BSBK01010446.1 coordinate 157,715, forward strand.
TTTGTCGTAAACAGGTTCACCAAAATGTAATGGTTAAAATGAGGATAGGTAGGGTTTTAACAATGTACCTAATAGAGATCCTAAACCAACATCCCCCACAATACATATGAATTGATAATGATAAATAATGTGAATCTAGAAATGCTTGAAATTAGATAAGACAATATACATACCTCATAATAAAGATGATCTTAAAATACCTATTTTCTAGTGTCTGTGTTCAATTTTGGGAAATTTTGCAACCAAATTTGGGACAAGAACATAGAGACAGAGAAAACCCAAAAAGATTTTACAATTCTGAGGAAGGTTGACCTTGACCCAAGGATAGGAGTAAGATCTTACCTCAGGGTACAATCTTACCCCTAAAAGTTGACCTTGACCTGCACTGCTCCGACAAAAATTTTGTTCGTGGATCATGAAAGTTTGGCGAAAAGGGTACTCGGATCTTCTTTGTAACTTCTGAAATAGCGACTATAGATATCTTAAAATGATGTTTTGTGGTGGTTATATAGGGTTCTACCTTAGTTAAACCCTCATTTTGGTGATCTCCACCTCCAACAATAGCCGGATGTAATAGAATACATGTCTATATTGAATATGATAAGAAAGCATACCAAGCCCTCAAGGCTAAAGTACTCTCACCAAACTCACAATCTATAATTTCTACCCCATGATTGTATCTTTGAATGTTTGAATATTGAAAATGATGGATCAAGGAAGAAGGAATCTCTCTTGCTCCAAATAAATGTCCACAATGGTTTTTCCACAAAAATACTTGATATCAACAATGGCTTGATCTTCTATATCATTCTCTTGCAATCTTGCGTCTTCACTTCACCATCACTTTCTTGCTTCAATTCATTATGTCTCCACCCAATAGATACTTGGTGTGTAGTTTTGAAAATGAAGGCAGAAGAGAGTCCTTATATAGGGGTTTCAAGGAAAGGATCCTCGGGAAATTTAAGGGCCCATAATTCAAATGTCACCTCAAATTATGGTCCAATCACAATAACCAACTAAGGAGGGAAAGGAATTAGATGAAGTTTGAATTAAAACCCTTCCGCATTTGGATCTAGGGGCCCGACATTGATTTTGGGCCTTGTTGTGAACCAAATTTTATAAGGGGGATCAAAAAATGACAGAGCTCAAGGATGAACTTGACTTTGACCTAGTTCAAAGTCGGCCTCAACCTTGACCTAGGTCAAAGTCGACCTTGACCTTGACAAGGAGGTCCACTTCCAGTTAGTGTTGATAATAGGAGGTCCCGGGGATGCCTAGAGACTTGGAATAGTGGGACAATAGTGTAGAGTGCCAAGAGAAAGCACAAAGACCTAGAATGAATGAGATGAGGACTTGGAGGACCTATAACTAGATCCTACCAAGAAAATAGAGCCACGGAGAAGGGAAATCAAGGAGAATCCTTGAGATCCTGACCCTAATTTCACCTAGAAAGAAGGTATCAAGTGAAAATGCATCCTAGATACAAATCTATCATGAAAATGTATTGAAAAATGTGTTTCAAGTAGTGGTTGTTGTTGCACCAAAAGATCGACCTGTTAATGCCCAATACAACCACTCGACTTATAGAAGACATAGGAGCCGGTTAGGCCTTGTCACGATTCTTAAGGGGAGCACTGACCATTTTGCCAACAATATCTCCCTCAGCATTACTCGAGGGGATTTGAACTTGTGACCAAGCTCTTGATACCACTTTTTATAAGTAGTGGTTGTCGTTCCACCAAAAGATCTACTTGTTAATGCCCAATACAACCACTAGACTTATAGAAGACATAGGAGGTGGTTAAGCCTTGACATGATTCCTGAAGGGAGCATTGACCATTTTGCCAACAAAAGGGTGCTAAACCTATCAAGATGGAAGTGCTTCCATTTTAAGATGATATAGTGAGTAAAACATGTTTTGGCATAAGGATGACTTGGAAATGTTTTTTTATAAGAAGGATGAAATCAAGTTTGAGGGTAATAATGCAGTGAAGTGATTGGAGGTTTTGATCATGTAAATATGAAGAAATAATTTGTTGATAGTTAGGATGTGTTCTGATATTTAGGAAGTGTTGAGATAAGAACTGAAGTGGATTTGTTAGACAAGAAATGCCATTATTTGATCAATTTATTCTTGATTCTCTCTCAAGGAAAGCCCTAATAGGTTTGCAGGTAAAATCCTTTAACAAGGTCACTTCTAACAGAGTGATCAAGATCTTTAACATGATCTGAATTATAAAATCCTCTAACAAGGTGAACTCTTGAAAGGATTTTTAAATTGCTTGATAGGGTGGTCTTTAAAAGGAATTTTGTACCTTCTTAAAAGACTAAGTACTCTTAATCATGTATAACCTCGGCAAGGCTTTTTTAATTGCTCCTAACATGGTAGATTTCATACCCACACATGGTTTTCTTCCTCTAACAAGGGTTTCCATAGAAGAAATATTGTGTTTAGTGGTCATTATGTGTGAATGGCTTACTTTTTATTCTTCTATGTTCTATAATCTTTTTTATATTGGTTATTGTGGAATATTATTGTTAAAAGTTTCAGATTTGTGGATGCACTAATTCACCCCCCTCTTAGTGCATAATAATACTGACATCTTCTTCTCTACATGCCATTTGGAAATACTCCTTAATTTCCCTAGGAGTCAGTAGGCTTATGTCATCTTAGATATTAAACCTTAGGCCATTCAAGTACCTATACACCTTTTTCCTCTCATTCTCTATATGACTATACTGTATACTAAGTCTATGAAATTCCTCAATATAGGTTGCAACATCCAAATCCCTTTTCTTTAGATTTTGCAACTTCCTAAACACTTATATTTCATACTCTATAGGTAAAAATTTTGCCTTCAACTTGGCTACAATTTAGTCTCATGATTTTATCTTTTGTTTTTTTTCTTTACTCTCTCTCCTTGGTTATAATTTCACCTTGTGGAAGTAGATCCCTTCAACTTCATTTTTGCAAACTTGACTTTATTGTCATCTACTTGCCCCTTATATTCAAAATAATTGTTGAAATCCTCCACCCATTCTATCACTTCTTCAACATCCAATTTCCCCCTATACATAGGTAGGTATATCTTCACATCATATATTTCTCCTCTTATAGTCCTCAAAGAATTTATAAACCATCTCTCTTCAGGAGCCATCTCCTCTTCATGATGTCTTTCTAGAGGGTCCCTACTTACACCATCTTCCCCTTCTTCAAGGTCACTCTCTTCTGTAGTTCCCCTTCTCTCATCTTTGGCTTCTAATGTTTCCACCTTCTTTATAAAGGAATTCAAATCCCTAGCAACTGTTGGCCCACCTTTTGGAGGTATCTTATCTTCACAATTTCAATTGTCTCCTCTTTACACTTCAAACAATTTCTTCTACATCAATCAAAACCTAAGCTCACAAACCAATTTGATGCAGATCCAAGGGTGAAGATGAAAACTAGAAAAAGTCATAATGCAAAAGGAAAAGTAATTGGTTTCATAGAAGAGATCCCTCATCCTATTCAACTAGATAACTTCATAACAACTAACCATAGCTACAAGTGCAACTTTTATGAATGATACCCAACATCAATTTGACAACTATTTTGATGTCTTTAATGCTTTAATGAACACCAAACAACACAATGAAACACTCTGCAACTACCCGTATTAAGGATCTATTACATTTCCTTCACAATGCCCACCTATTTTTAGTAGCCCTCCAATCTGTGTTGTTGAAAATTAACTCTTTGATGATTGAAATTTGATAGAAAGAGAGGATATATTAGGATATCTATTTGGAAATTGTATAATATATCTCATATTCACCCTTGGTTTCTTGAAGCACCTAGATAAAATTTGGACCAGTGTGGTGTTTAAACACTTAATTCTAGTCCTATTTTGTAAAGGAAATACTCAAAATACCACTCAAGAACAAAAACAATGGCACTATCATATGTAATTCATCACCAAACTGACCAATCAATAAGGTTTGGGCACCCAAAATCACTAGTTTACAACTTATTTACAAATTTATTTAAGTTACCACTACTTTTAAGCCTATCACATAGAGACGTTAGGATAGAGCTTCATCAAACTTGTAGTAGACTTGATATCTCACTCTCTAAACTAGGGTGTTCAGTTGGGAGGAGATTAGTGTGCTACCAAAGGAGACCCAGTGGCTAATCGGGTGGGAAAAACACGACACCAGTAATATTTAAAATGGGTTGCACTGTTGATAGAATTTTTGAGGGCCCCACCAAGCTTCTATGCTAGCTTAATATGATGATTATTATCGTTATGACTATGAATGCACAAAATATTATAAAGGTTCATAATTTCCTTGAGAGAGATTAGGTGTGGAAAGGAGGTTGTCCACATCAGCTGGTCAATTTCGACTATCAAGGACATTAATGGAAAAAATAGCTTAACTTCTAATTATTGCACCTGGAGATCCGTTGGATTTTTTTGTATGGGGCTTGTTTCCCCAAAACCACCTAGCCCATTCCTTTTATGAGAAAAACTCACATTAAATAGTTAACTCAAAAAGCCCTATTTTATTCCTTGGCTTGCAAAGCTCGGCTCTGTAATATTCATAAGGTGTCTGTTGTGGAAACTAGTCCGGTCAAGATGGGTGGCAAAAATCTACACATTGAACTTGACAAAATCACCGAGGAGTTCACTTTTGATCCTCTAGTTATTCACTACTAGAAAGATAGTGGCATTTGGGGTTTTATGGAAAGCATGAAGGGCGGCCACGATGCACAAATTTTTGAAGTAATTTGTGTCCTCATGGAACAATAGAAAGGTGTCTGTCGGGGGCATCCACTTTCAAATCAACAAAGAAGTCATTGGAAAATAGATGAGGCTCTCGACGAAGGGAAGGAAATATAGGAAAACCGGCCAAACACCAGACATGACTAGTCTCAACCAATTCTTCATGCCTGGAGAAAATCCTGTTAAAAAGTCTGGAGGTTTCAACCGTGAGCTGCTCCTTGACTTCTGGCCTAAGGTTTGTCATATTATCATGAAGTATTTCACTTTAGAGATAAAATTTACTATCTTTTACTACCATCACCTAACTTTTCTTAATCATCTTATGAATAGAGACCTTATTTCCATCCCGTTCTACCTCCTCCACTTTTTGGAAAGTAACATCCTCGACATAAAAGAGAACAAAAACCCTGAGAAACTGACTCTCATCCTTCACCAAGGCCTTTTACTCTATTTGTACAATTTCCACAAGGTCATTTCCCCCCCGCCTCAATCTCCCCTAATTATCATAGATATCTCCCTAGATGTTGGTCTTTCAGGAGCTAATAACCCCTCGTAATCCCCCTCCTAGTCCATCCATGAGATTGACCTTATCCGACATGATGGAAAGGGCTGCAAGAGGTGTGTGTGGAACCTCTTCAAAAGGTTGATGGATTTAGATGAGTCTCATGTCTCCTAGTCTCTGGAAGCAAATGATTAGACTATGTATGATAGCATCCCTGAAGCTGAGAAGAGGCTTTAGAAACTAAAAAATTCCAATAGTCAAGTGGAGATGGAGGTTGAAATGGTTGGTATCATTCAGCGGCGCTCCAACAGAATTGCCAAAGAAAAATGTAAAAGATGGCTAAGGGAAGCAACCTCTGAGGACAAGACACTCTTGGAGGATATGGATACCTCTAGCTCCTCTAGGTCGATTAAGGGCTCCTTGGCTAAGAATTTGAGCTCTCCCATGTCTGGCAGTGCTCCTCCTCTAAATCCCCTACCCATGGTGAATAAATTCCCTCGCAGCAATAACCCAATCCCTCCCTCTCCCCATACCTAGCAAGTCAATTCCCCCTACACTGAGCACACTACCATGGCTATTGATGGGAATGGGAGGTTCAAAGGATCCCTCAAGCATAAATTCACTGAGTTGGACAAGGAGATTCTGTGTATCAAGCAAGATATGAAGGAAATCAAGGCCCGGATCGCTGACTCCAATAAATTTTTCCTCAAAGTGATGCACACGTCGGCTATGACTTTATGTAATGTGCATTAGAAGATTGTTGGTGGTAAGATGGAAGCTAATGAGGTTAACAGAGACCTCTTCCTATTTATGTAGGAAGAATGGGCCACCACCTTCCTATCCAAGCATCTGGGTGATAGGACTTAACTATTACTGGTGCCATGGTGATTTTGTTTTGTTTTGGGCCCTTGGGTCCCTCATTTTATTTTGGGTTTTTCTATTTTTTGGTCAAGTATTTAAGTCTTTGGTTTAGCCTTGCGAGGTAGTTTAATGTTACTATGTTTAGTACTTTTTGGTTAAACTACAACTCTAGTTCATTCTTTTTGTTAAGGATCTACAAGATTATTTTTGATAGAGGCAGACATGACACTATTACTCTGCTGATGATTATTTGTTGTGAAGCTAGTGTTGTTAATGTGCTGTTAATGTGTTGTTAATGTGCTCTTAGTCTTCCCTGTTCCATAGGCCAACACCCTCTTGCTACTTTTTCTATCAAAAGCATTGAAAGGATGTATAAAGCCTCCATTTCCACCAAGTTAGGAAATTATTCCATGGTGGAATGGGAGGATATTCATAATTTTGTGACCAAACCCTTACTACCTAGGGTTTCAAAACAAGTTTAAAAAAAAAACCTTAAAACATCTTGGATCCTAGGTTATAAAATTTTATCAAACAAACTTTAAATCAAATTAGATTCACCACTCTTCAAATGTATATATGTCACAAGGCATAATATTACTGTACAAAGTTGTAGAACCTTATGAAACATGAGAAAATCAAAATTTTTGTAGGAAATCAGACTTGCTCTTATTTGTATTGCGTCAAAACTTCATCTACCACAAAGCACCATTCATATAGAGTCTTTTTAAACATGTCTATATTTATTTCCAATGGTTTCTTCCCACCTTTCATGTTTGTGACCATTGGATTCTAAAACATGCAACTTTACAATATTGTAAAGTGCAAAGCTATCAAGCGACTTTTTCATTTTGTGACAAAAATTTATGAAATGACCCTAAATGAATTCTAATCACCAAAAACAAATCTAAGGAGTTCAAATGGGCCACATTTCACAATGGACTCCTCATTTTGATAATGTTTTTAAAATTGACAATGTTATGATAACATTTACCATATGGACCTCCTGGTCAACACATCTCCTAACTTGAATCCACCTATTAAAAATAGTCCTTAGGACCTTATTGTCAGACATTGACATGACGTAAAATATAAAAGACTCCAATCAGCATTATGGAGGCGTGAGAGCCATTGGGTGCCCCTACACCATGTTTGTTGGGTTGAATCTATGAAATATATGAAGAAGAGAAGATCAACAAATGTAAATGAGATTGTGAAAGTCATAAAGAAGTTTGAGTAAAGAACTCATCATTGTCAAATGCTAAAGATTGAAGAACATGCAATCAAGAAATAAATGATATCATTAAAAATTAATGAGTTCCTAGCTACCATATAATTTGTTAAGTTGTTAATAAAAGAGTTTGTTACAAAGATCATAGTGGGTGATAAAAAAAATGACATCAAGGGAATAAAGTAGTTGCAACTGAAGATAAAGGATGTACCCTCATAAAGAATGAAGGAAATTTAGCCACTTATTAGAGGTCAAAATTTTTATTCAAAAATAATTATTTTATTTGACATGAGAAATCATTGAGCCTAATTGTGAAGGGTTGATGCATGTTGAAGGTTTGTGCGAAGGGATGTGTCACAACCAGTTCAAGTGTGAATAATTCTCCAGTTTACAAATAGAAGTTGTCAACCATGAATGGACAAAATACTTCCAATGACAATGAATTCAAGCCCGTGTGTTAATAGAAATGCCACCTCAAAAGAGGTGAATCTATCCAAGTTGAAAGGACAAAGATATCCTTGATATCAATGCAGATGCCACCTCAAAAGAGGTGAAGTTGTCCATGTTGAAAGGAAAATGACAACACTACTATTAATGTAGAAACTACCTCCAAAAATAGGTCAAGTCAGTCTTAGAGGAGGAGATCAAATTTAATGGTTATAGAAGTCCAAAAAGAGGAACTAGTGTTTTTGTATAACCTCATGATTAATGATGTAAATTGTCCAAACAAAGTGTAAATCCAACCTATAAGAATTCAAGGTTGATAAGACCAAAAACTTGTTGTCTTTGGAGGCATAGTTATTACTACTAATTTTGTAGTCGTAGGAAGATCACAAATCAAAATAAATTGATTTGCATGTAGTTTGATCCAAGTCTTCAAAAAATCTTGAAGAATCTAGAAGCCAAAAGCCAAGAATTTTCCATCGAATTGGAAATCACTACATAATTCATTGTGTTAGGAGAGAAGCTTGATGAAGAAAGAAATGAAACTAGTCAAAGATAAGGTGTTGTTAAAGAGCACAAACATAATTGTCTTTTGTATTCAAACAATCCATTGCTAGTTGAAATTAAGATGGAGAATGTTAGAACTATAATTTCCTTACTGTTTGAGATGAACTATAGTTTGAACTGTACTTGGTTATTTACATGAGATGCTATCTTTTTTCATAATTTTTTCACAAGTTAGAACTAGATGTTCAAAATATAGTTTTTTCTTTTACCTCTACGTTTAGCCATCTTACTTAAATTTCCAAATCTCGTCAATTTTTCTGAGACCTCTCTATTGTTGGGTTGTGTAGCCCAATCAACTACATAATGGTTCTGACGAGAAAATTCCTTTACACTAGCAACTGTAGGATTCTTTGTAACTGCTACGCTTTGGGCTTCTTCATTGCTATATTTTTTGGTAGTGTTAAGAGTATCTAGACAATTGGCTTGTATGCCTCTGTTGTTGTTGTTTTTAATACAGATGACTAATTGTATATAAATACAGAGAATAATAAAATCTGAGAATCCCACCATTGAAATTGGATGTAGCCGGAAAAAGTGAACCACTATAAATCTTCTTGTCTTCTGTCTTTGTTTGTGTTTGGTGTTTTGAATTATTTTATCTTTTCATTTCCATTTTAAATTTGCATTAACAATTGGTATCAAAACCAGTTTGGCTTGAGTAGAGATGGAGGAAGAAGATGATGAGGCTGATTTTGTTATTGACAAATTTCTTAAAGATTTGGATTCGGCTGAAGAGGAGGATGGTGAAGCAAGTGAAGATGAAGTTGAGGAAGTTGTGAGCTTGAAGGAAGAGAACTTTCTACTCATGAACCAACTGATTTGTATGGATCAGAAGTTTGTGTCGTATAATGAATGTTGAAAAAGAAAAATTTGAGAAAGAGTGGGAGTTATTTGAATAGACCCTGCTTCAAGAAGAGGAAAATGATGGGAAGGACCATCAAATCTTGATAGAGGAATCTTTCCTCACAAAAATATATGTCTTGTTGATAGAGAAGTTTTCCCTTGGTGGAAAGAAACCAGAAGAGGATCCAGGGTGCCTGGCAGTTGGAGATCTCAAGAGCGCAGGGATAACAGAGCTCAAGGAGGCCGGAGAGAGCCCTTGGCTCAAGGTTGCATGCAATCCAGAAGCCTTTGGAAAGTCTGAGAATGAGGTCTTTGATGATGTATTGTTGTAGAAGATTTCAGAAATAGAGGCTTAATGAAATGCATTGACTGGAGGCTCCTCTCCCATGCCTTCGAACCTAGGAATCAGGTGTCATTATAGTGTGAATGATGGGCATTATAGCGGGTAGGTGTTGAGGTTTTATAGGGAGTGGTTAGCCAATACCTCGGTAGAGGAGCTACATGGGCTACCTGATGAAAGGCGATGGGACTGAAACAAGCAGGAATAGGAGAAATTTGTTGAAGAATGTGCACCCAAG
>BSBK01010446.1:172500-184448 GCA_027943335.1 Chamaecyparis obtusa
TTTGTATTAAGTATAGAGCAATCAAAAGAATACATCGAAAAGTTTAAACAAAGAGGCTTAGCTTCAAATCCAGTAAGTATCCACAATATCTACATGTAAAAATAGCACCAAAAATGGGGAAATACAAAGATAACTAAGACAAAATATCACTATAATCTTCTGTCCAAGCCATCCACCCTTTGGAGCCTTCCATCCAGACAATGTTTCTCCTATCCTATATCTAGGCAAGCATCAACAACTTATCATCAGAAGTACTTTTTCTTGACCTTTTTGATTTCTTGGTTCAGCCTCTTCAGTACTCGGCAAACACCAACATAACATTCAATAGTAGAACATAATGGTCGAGAGTAATATAAAAATTCAATCATAACATATGTTTGTGGATCTGGTGGGACACATCCAGGTTTGTATATGATATTCAGATGTATCTCAAAGACTCATTCATAAGACCTACTAATATCCATATTTAGATGTTAACACGACTCTTAAATGACCCTTGCACCCTTCACAATTAATAATTCAACATTTGATTCATCATTTTGACCCTCTTGTTGGATTAGTACTACCTTCTTTTCTTGCAATACTACAGCTTATCGATTTTCTTAACTATATATATAGTATATATATATATATATATATATATATATATATATATATATATATTATATATATATAAAGTATATATATATATATATATATTATATATATATATATATATATATATATATATATATATATATATATATACATCACGTACATTATCATTTTTTACAAATAGGTTAATATTATTATCAATATCCTCCTCAATTGTTGGATGAGATGAAACATATGTTCTTGTCATGAATAGCTTCTAATCACTTATAGTTTGGATGTGCAATCTCTATAATTTGTAAGTAATTGAAAAAAACTTTGATGGTCTTGGCTTTCATCTTCCCGTCTAAACATCTTATCCAAAGTAATAACTCTCTTATGTTATTCCCTTAATAATTTTTCATGGACATTAGTATCATAAGGTGGTTTGTCAGTAATAGGAATTAGTTTTCATAAATCATTTGTCAAAATGATTGATATTTTTACCACATACTTGGTGTAGAAATTTTATCTAGCCTGTGCCAAAATATCATTTGTAGAGTCTTCAAATTAATTTCAATATTTCCATTATTGTTAATTCTTCCTTGATACTTTCTATTTTGTATTGTCTGCAATTATCTTTGTATTCTTAGTTGAGATGCCACCTCCTCTTGTGAACTATTATTTTCTCTATATATGATCTATTGTGCTATATGTTTGTTTTAATTAATAAAATTAAATAGTTGAAGTATAATATTTACATCAATAGAAATTTAATATTACATTGTGCTATATTATTTACTATTTAATTTACTAATGTCTAGTACATGAGACCTAAATTTTATTTACTAATGACTATTACATGCAAAGATAAAATTCTATTTAATCAAATATTTTATGTTACTATGTAGATCAATTTGTGTTTCTAAAATTTTAAAACATAAATGAACAACCATAAAAAAATTATGACTATTTTATGCTATAAAAATAACTTGTGTTCAGCGATTTGCTTGTCCTTTTTACAACTTTTTCTTCTTTTATTTAATTATTTAATTTATATTTTTTAATTAAAATATAAACGAGGACACTGCATTGTCCTTAAAATAGTAAAAACAATTCTTATTTTTCCATAAAATTTAGAGTTCTAAAATTATGAACAAAGCAACATAAAAAAAATAATTTAGAAACTTTTAAACATATTCATTTAAAAGAATATTTTTATCTATCTAAATTTTATAATATTATAATATTTTATTTATAAAGTTTTAAAATATATAAAAAATCAACTCATTTCACCTGCTTCTTTGCATATAATAATTAGAAAAAAAAAATTGAACAAGAAATACAATTTTAACTATTAATTAACATTTTTAAAATAAGCCAGCAAATCTTTTAGTGTAAGCATAGCCGAAATTGGTTCCAAACCATACACTTTTAACAAAGATTTAAAATTACTCAATAAACACACAGAGAAGGATATTTTACTTTCTAAATTTAAATTTTATTTTATCACATTTTCTATATATGTGCCACCGGCTGGTACATTAAGTGGAGCTCATTCCATTCTTTATGGCTGACAAGCTCATCGTGATTCCGACACATCCAACCTCTCCAGTTGCATCAAACTGCTGAAGAAATCTGGTATTCTACCTAAACGATTACAGTTGTCTAACCCTAACTCCTGCAGCTGCTTCAAATTCCTAAGCTCACTTGGTACGCCACCAGGTTGCAGAGGATTATTGCCCATCATGAAGCTCACAAGGTACTTCATATAGCAGAACTCAAGTTGCCAGAAATAAAACCACCAACGAGATCAATTTTGGTAACTGTGTTGAATGTAAAGGTGAGAATGCAGGAAAAAAGAGCGAGAGTGGGGCGGGACATTACTGCTTTTAATATTATCTTATTCAAAACTCTTTGCCTAATTTTCTTGTTCAACAAGAACCCGTTCAAAGATAGAGTGGAAGACCAGCTACAACTTAACGTGGTGGGTCCAATTTGTTGAGACTTTAGTGTTCACATCTAAAACACTGCGAAACAAGTCTACATTTCAATGAGGTCATCTCGGCAATATTTCAAACATAGGATCGGTTATTTACGTGGTACTCTTTATAATACATGAGAACCCCTTGAATTTGTCAGATTGATAGTCCACATGTCCTACTTTAAATAAATTAGTTCAACACTCAGAATCGATTTCCAAGTCTTTCATCATGCTTTAAATAAAATATTTTAATAGAAAAGACAAAAGAACATCAAATAAAATATTAATAAATTTACCGTCACTTTATTTAACATTCACGCTTGGATTAACTTTACTACTTTTCAATATTGATTCTATAAAGTACTATTGTTTTAATTTTTAATTTTAATTTTAATTTATTAAGAAAGCTGTTAAAAAATTACACAAGAAAGATATAGCAGTCCAAAAGGACTGCACAATAAAAACTAAGAAAGAAGACTCCTAAGGACATGTAGACAAAAATAGAGAGCGGGGGAAGTATCTAGAGACAGAAACAAAGAATGAAAGATACAAATAGAGATAAAGTTATAAGGAGAGGGTGAGAAATAGATAGATAGAGGTACATGGAGAGATAAAGATAATTAGAGCTAGGAATATAGTGTTTTTAATAGAGAGAGGGGGGGATAGGTAGAGGGAGAGATAAAATAAATAAGTATAAGGAAAGATAGAGAAGAGATGGGATGGGAGAAGATGTAGATATATATAAATGGTAAGATATAGAGTGATGAGATGTAGAGATGTAAGGAGATACAAAGAGAGTGGGAAAGGAGAGATCGGTAGAGGGATAGATAGATATAATAGACATCATTCATGAACCATTTCTTTGAGCTTGATTATTACTTTATGGGCTTGGTCAGGTTTCCCTTCGTATTTGTTTGTCAGGTATCTTGATGTGAATTTTGTGTTATTAATACATTAAAGATTTAATTAAGATTAGTTATATGATTAAAATAATTATATCTTATGAATATGAAAATATTAAATATATGATTATTTAATTAATAAAAAAATAATTAAATATCATTGACGATTTAAAAGACTTAATTAAAAGTCTAATTATGAAAATAAAGGTTTAATTAAATATTAAATATTAAATCTAAATCTAAATTTAACATTCAAATAATTTAAATTATAGATATTAATTATCATATTGCTTATATAGTGGTGTTGAAGATAATAATTATAATTAAAATATAATTATGCGAATTATATGCACACTAGTTAAAATGAATTGATTTATCACTTCTAAATTAAAGATTGAGTTAAGAGACTTAACTAAAGGATTAGTTATATAATTATTTTTAATAAATTAATGAATTGATATCTAATTATCAATTTGCATATTATTAATATACTCAAAACATTAATTGTTAATAATTATTATGCAATTAAATTTGCACATTTAGTTAATATAATTAAATTATAAATTTTTTCTATTAGATATAAGGAAATCAGAATACAAAAAAAAATGGAATAGTCACAGTGAATATCAGCAAGGAGGCCAAGCCTCACCACGGAGAGGAGGAATCAACTGTACATCAGAATAAAAAGAAGGAGAGAAACATCAACTAACTGAGAACATCCATAATGGACCATCCATCCAGGCAGTCCAACCTAAAGGACCCTCCATCCAGACTATATTCTTATGTTCTTGAATCTGAGTCAACATGAAGAGTTCTTCCTTTCTGGCATTCCCGTTCTTTCTGAATTCTTTGTTCAGCCTTATGCAGGCTTGCTCAAAGGCCTGTAAATCGTCCAAAGTTCTTCGCCATTGGTAACCATGGTTCAGCTCATAGAAGAAAAATGTAGCATGCCCATCATGGAGGAACCTTCTCAGCTTATCCCTTTCGATCATCATAGTTGCATGGGACCCTGCAAGAAAATTTTAAAATATGTGAGTTTTCAAAAAAACTCAGTAAGAACCCTTGGCTTACCTTGGTACCTCTCCTCGTTTCTGCACTTCCAGATCTGCCAAAGAATGTTAGAAGATAGCATATTCCAGGAATAAATTGGTATCTTTAGGAAGACCAAAAATATGACCAGTAACAATATTGAGAATATTCACATTAAGAGGATAAATAATGCCAAACATGTTCCATATCTCTTTAGCAAAAATACACTCAAAAAGGAATATGTCTGCTAGTTTCAGGAAGTCTACACATACTGCAAATATTAGAGTTAGAGAAAATCTTTTTTAATAGGAAGTTTATCCCAACAAAACTAACCATTTGAAACATCTAATCTTAGGCTCAACAGAGTTCTTCCACAAAATGTCAAAGTACCTTTTCCAAACATCAGCATCAAAAGAAGAATACCAGACAACATTAACATGGTCAATAATATCAGTGTTTTGATCAATAATTTTGTAAATATTCTTAGCCTTAAGCTTAGCTGTAATAACTCCATCAGGCCACTTACATTTTAAATGCCTATGAGAGTCAACATTGCACAAAGTAGGAAGATTACTAGAAGCTTGAGCAATCATGTTGTAAGTTTTCTTTTGAGAGTCCGGGATGTCAAATTTTCTTTTAAGCTCATCCCAAGGGATAAGATGATTTTGCTCAAAGAGGTCTATGAACTGCCTTAAACCCTTCTTAGCCCACAGTCTAGTAGATCATCCTTGGGAGAGGGGCTAAAGGTTACCATTAAGGTGAAGATTCCACCAAATGGATCTTTCACCATGGAGATGACTGTTATTGTGGAAGTCCTTATTAGTGATGAAGTTTCTAACATGATCCCAAGCCTTCCAGATAGATTTGAACACTGCAGAACCCTGAACCAAGACCAGGAAAATTGCCAATTATAAGGTCATAGAAGGGGAGGTTATTCCAAGATCTAGCTTTCTTAGGAACACCCCCTCTCAATATTATGTCTAACCAGCACCTTCCAAGGACTGTCACCCTCCTTGGGATTAAAAGATCCATTTAGCGGACAGGGCAATACCCTAAATTTTAAGATCCTTTAGCCCAAGTCCCCCAAGAATCTTGTTAGTGTGGCACCAAGCCCACTTAACAAAATGAATCTTATTGTTTCCTTTACCATCAGACTAGAGGAACTGCCTGATAGCTTTTTGAATTTCTGGCAACCTGATAGTTGTTAAACAGCCAGGTAAAAGAGTAATAAATAGTATAAGAAGACAATATTTTTTAACACACCTGAATCCTGCCAGCCAGAGACAAGGTCCTATTGTGCCATTTATTCAATTTTTTATCAATCCTCTCTTTAACCCAGGACCACATGTCTCTGAGAGCAGGCTCCACCGAAAAAGAAATACCGAGGTATCTAGTGATTCTTTTGGGTCCCCCCCCATTGAAAATTATATTGAGAGAACTAGCAGGGAGGCTACTCATCCCAGCCCAAACAAATGGATTTCGCATCAGAAATTCGGGCACCAGAGATGGAACAAAAAAAAAGTAAGCTTATCTTGCATGGCTTTAAAATTACTTTCTGAAAGCTCAAAGAACAAGGTGGTATCATCCGCAAATTGACAGTTTATGAGCTCATCATCATTGGGAGGTAAATACCTCTAACTTTAGAAGGACAAAGACTTATCTCTGAGGATATAGTAGAGAGCTTCCGAGGCAATCACAAACAAGGAGGGGCCAAAGGGCACCCCTGTCTGATAGATAAGATTAAAAGTTGAGGTAATTTGCATGAAATAGAATTATTAATTAAATAAATAATTCTTTTCAATAAAGGATTGATATAAATGAGATTTGAGTTGAGTTATGATTTTTGTGATTTTGAGTTAACTATTTTATAATTTTTAACAATTGAGTTCTAATTCTTGATTGCAAGTTGCATGTTTGAGTTCAGTTTGTTGGATTTTCTATATTCGTGTTCTTTTTGGTCAATTTATAGAGAGACAGGTTTATAGGTTTTTAGCTCTAGATTAGAATTTAAGGAATTGGTGAAAGCTTAGGATTTTCAGAGTTTTGGATCGTCTACATGGTTTCTATGAATTAGTGGATTTAAGGTAGGTTGTGAAAACTTTACAAATCTTTCCTTTCGAAATGTCTGTCTTCATTGTGCCTGTAGATTTGGTTGTTGTATTTTAGATTTTCTGCTATGTGTGTAAATTTGGAAAGGAAATAATTTTTAGAATTCTCCTTGTTTGTGAAGATTCTTATAAAATGTTTTCTCTGGTAATTCTAGTTTCTAAGTGGAGAATATTTTTATTATTATTAATCCATTTAAAACCCTAGGTGTATCATGAGAAAAATGTAGAGGGTAATAGAATTGAAAACTTACCCTGGTTTAAAAATCTACTCTTTGAATAGATAATCCTCATAGAGAAAAAATTCAATGAATTTATTCAATTTTATATGAATCTATTGAATATAATAGAAAAGTTATTAAAAAAGAGAGTTGTTCTATTTTTTAAATAAAAAATAAATTTTAAAATTTGTGGGATAGGGGTTTTATTTTCCCCACCTCATAGTAGGTGTTGTCGTGACAACAACATAGCTACTATGGTAGCACTGTTGTCGATGGTAGCAGAGCTGTCGTGACAACCTTTGCTATCGTAGCAGCAAGCCTGTATGGACAACTACCGCTACTGTAGCAGCAAGGGGGTGGGCCCAATTCCCCCCTACACACACACATATCTATGTGTGTGTTTGTTTTTTAATTTTATTAATAAATTATAATTAATTTAAATACTAATTAATATTAAATATTAATATTTATTAATTAATAGTATTTTATTATCAATTGAAATATAATGTTTTTCCTAATTATTTTAAATATATTTTTCTTTTAAAAATTATATTTAATAAATTAATTTATATAAGGAGCTTTATAAATTAATTTATAGAAGTTTATATTATTGATTTTTATTAAAAATTAATTTATGTTTTTATTAAGGAGCTTTGTAAATTAATTTATAGAAGTTTATAGTATTGATTTTTATTAGAAATTTGTCTTCTAGACTTGAATTATTTTATGTTAATTATTATTATTATAATTATGTTTTTATATTATATTATTATGTTTTTATACTATGTGAAGGTATGCTCATTTTAATGTGGGTGCTCCATTGGTCTACATAACAATTACATTTTGTAGATGATAAACTAAGAAAATCTGGATGTACAAAAATGTACTTATGAAATGATAATTTGAGCAGAATTAAATGAATGATTAAGAATCAATCATGTACCTTAAATCTAATTGAAGGGAGCTAACGCAAAGAGGTGGTAAGCAAGAGATACTTGTACAATATTTTTATTTTCAAATTTTAATTAAAACACTTATTATTGATGAATTCAAAAATATAAAAGAGATTATCGATTTGATTGATAAGTCTCCCTAAATGAAGTAGTTAATTGAAGGTATGAGATAATTTTAAAGGAACTGACAATATGCATGAAAAAATTAATTGATTCAACTAGTGAAGTAGATTAAATTAATGAGCAAGACTAGAATTATTTCCAATTAGATAGACTAAGTATTTAATTAGGTAAAGTGGGCTTTAACAACTTAATAGTTAGATAAAATGAATTATAGGTGCATACTAAGTGGAAATTAAGATTAATTAATTATTAAATACATAATATATGAATAAATAAGTCATAAATACTTAAATAATAAATCGATGAATGTGGATAGTAATTGAACTTATTTTAAATTAACTTACAACCTATTAAGACATACAAATCTTTACAACTCATGATGATAATTATTTATTTTAATAACAATACCTAAACGAAATAGTCTCTATCTAATACTTATCAGTCCATCAATACTACACAATAATAACAAATGTCAAGCATCAAGATACTGAATTTGAAGTAATTTATTATATTAATAAAAATGTACATGTAGCTAAATTAGTTTGGGTAGGTGACCTAAAGGATTTTCAACCTCAAAATCTTAGTCATCCGCTTCGTTGTCGATCTCATGAAATGGCGGGGTAGCCGATAAATTCACGGCCGCTTTGCAATTCCTACTCGTCTGCAGAAATAATGCCTGCTAAGGCAGACAGACGAGAAAAATAGAATTGAGTAGATGAAAACTCTCCGAATTTTATATAAGCAATCTGTTCTAAATAAAATAAACGTACACAGACGTAAAAAATCAGTATTCATTATATCAATTACAGATCAAAGATGTATAAACAGAAACAACATCAGATAGATCAGAATCAAGATTGAACAAATTACTTATTCCAACATCTCCACCACAGTCCTCATGGAAGGCCTGCTTTTGGGGTTCCTATTTCTGCATACCAGTCCTACCCGCAACACACCCGCAACATTTGTTCTATGCAGCTTTCTTCCTTTACTCGGCAATCCAACACTGCCGCCTCTCCAACGCCCATCGTTATTGTGTTGCGGATCCACTGCACTAATTCCCACTCCTTCGCCGTATGCCTCATTCGTAGCCTTCATACCACTCACCAGCTCCAACAATACTACTCCGAAACTGTAAACGTCACTTTTCCTCGCTGCCTTTGACTCCATGACCGTACTCTGCACAATCAGATTTTATAACGTTAAGGCGCTTAACATTTAATAAGAAATTGAAAATTTAACATATCAGTAATGGGGAGAGAGATAAAATCAAACCCGGGGCTATATATCCGTGGGATCCTACATAACCAGACGTGATATAATCATTGCCGAACCTATCAAGCACTCTGTATATACCAAAATCTGCAATTTTAGCCTCGAAGTCCCCCATCGAGCAAGATGTTGCTGGATTTCACATCACTGTGCAATATTGGAGGGGAGCAGTCATGATGCATGTAACTGAGCCCACGAGCTGCGCCAAGAGCGATCTTATAACACATCGGCCATTGCAGGGCCATTTCTGATTCTGTGTCTCCATGCATACAATCGAACAAGCTGCTGTTGGGCATGAACTCGTAAACCAACAGCTTGAAATTAGACTCCTCACTTGAAATGCAACAAAGGAGTTTTATGATGTTGGTATGACGGATGAGTCCCAATATATCCACCTCCAAATTCCCGATTTTATTCTCGTCTTGCTCTTCTTTTCTCCTAAAATTTCCTTCTGGATTGCCCCCTTTTCTGGATCTTCTTTACAGCTACCACTTGCCCAGTTTGCAGAATGACCTTGTAAACTTTCCCAGCACTTCCAGAACCAATCACGTCACTCTCCTTCAAATTGCACAGGACGTATGACTCGTCCACTTCTGTAGAAATGAATGACATTTTTTTCCACGATAGAGTGTTAGTCCGCTTCTTGCGAGACGAACACCAAAGACAAATTGAGCTCAAGGCCACGGCTACTATGAACAAAGGTGCCACTAGAATTGTAGCAAATCTCTTAATTGGAAACGAGCACGGAGGCAGCTCCAAATTTCGACCTCCGCAAAGTTTTGGGTTGGGCAGTACGATGTTATGTAATCCTCGTTGTCTATACCATGGGGAACACATCGAGACAATTTATTGTTGGATATATCGAAATAATCCAACAAATCCCATTGTAGTTGAGAAAGAATGAGTCCTGTCAAAACATTGTCTTTAAAGACCCAAATAGGTCAAACTCCTCAGTTGACTGTTTGCAGGAATTTGTCCAGATAAACTATTGTGAATGAGATCTAGTAGTTGCAAACTGAAAATGTCCATAATACCTGCCGGAATTTGCCCAGACAAATTATTGTTATTGAGATGCAATTTTCTCAAGTTCCGAAGATCTACTAGACTGCTCGGAATAATACCGCATAGATGATTGTATGACATATCCAAAATCTCCAGTTGCGTTAAATTGTGGAAGAAATTTGGGATTCCGCCTTCAAGATTACAGTTCTGTAGCCCTAGCTCTCGCAGCTGCCTTGAATCCTCAAGCCATCTGGGCACCGCACCAGGAAGCAGAGGATTATTGCTAATCGTGAAGTTCACTAGAGACTTCAAATTCCGGAGAACATTGAACGTTCCATTAAATCTATTGTCGTTAAGGAAGAGAGCTTTTAACTTTAACAGCGTTCCAAAGGCTGGAGGAACGAAGCCCACTAAAACTATTATAAGCCACGTCCAAACTCTCTTCAACTCGCTCAATTCGGAGATACGTCCGGGCAGGCTTCCCGAGAAATGGTTGTCCGAAAAATCGAGCTTCCTCAAACGCTTGCAACACAAGAGGCCGTGGGGGAAGGCAACCGCCGAAATCATTGCGTTGGAGAATCACACAGTGAGATTAGGAAGGCCACAAATAGCGGAAGTCAGGTAGCCAGAAATCAGAGCACCCATGAGATTAACTTTCGTAACACTGCTGAGTGTATCACAAGAGATTCCATTCCAACCACAAGGATTTTGGTCAAATTCATTCCAGTCGCTCAAAGCTTTAACGTTATACTTATCCCTCCAATCTTCCTTTTTTCATTTTAAACAGAATTAGACCGTCTTCCGAAAGGGAAGTGCAGTACAGAAGCAAGAGAGAACAGGTGAGGATGTAGCAAAAGAAAGGCAGACCAGGGCAGGGCATCATTGCTGCTGGTATATGATCCAGCAAAAGGAAAAACCCTAGCTGTAGAGAGTGTCCGGAAACTTCGTTCGATTTAAGGCTACTAATTTTCTTGTCAAAATGATAGCGTGAGAGACTGGCTACAAGTCAAGCCAGACTGGGACGAGGCATTATTGCTGGCACATGATTGGGCAAATGATAAAACTCTCATTGCAGAGAATGCCAGGAAAATTCATTCGGCTTCAAGGGTCCTAATTTTCTTGTTCAAGAAGACGTGTGAAAGAGTACCCAATTCAACGCGGCGTCTCCCATTGTTAAGCTTAAAGTCGTCCCTCCCTCTATAGTGGGGGCCACGGGATTTGACGGACTCACACGTGGCTCCAACCCAGCCCGTCGTTCTATCTATTTCATCATGTCTAGAAAAATACCGAAGCACTTGCTTGGTAAAAAAGAAACCATTCAAACATGGTGTGAAGACTGACTACTATTCAATCTGACATCTCTCACCGTTAACATCCATGTCATCCACAACTTTAACTTGTTTAAAGAAAGAAATTGGTGATCAAACTCTTTGGTTTGGTGTGAAAACATAAATGAGAATAGAACAAAATAAGTAAAAACACAATGGAAACGGAACTGCAACTACGCTACATGTGGCCAACCCTATACTCTTGTCACACACAGCTATCACTGAGTGTGGGTCCACTCTAATCCTTTCCGATCTAACTTGTGACCATTATCTATGCAGACAAAATGTTCCATTTACTGTAATTATTAACTACTAATTCTACTTTAGTGTGCAATGAGGTGCTCTAAAGCATGTGAAAGTGCAATTAGAATAATTTTTGTTTTTAAGTAAGTCATCTAACTTAATATAATGGAAGGAGAAAGAATATAAGTGAGAAAGTCAATGAGATTGAGATGAATT